>CAJNYU010001873.1:0-39752 GCA_905331475.1 Rotaria socialis | reverse complement strand
TTGAATCTAGTCGATAGGAAGTGATATTTCTGCAGAATTAATGTATAACTCCATGATATTCCATAGTGCCAGTCTGTGCCTTTAAAAAAAGACACAAAGTTTTCACCAAAAAATAGTACTTGGTGGTCCAACATGAATTTTTCAAGAAAACGAAAAATTATTGGTAAAAACGCGTTTTTTAGAAAATTTAAAGAAAAAGTAATACTTATTTTATCCAGCATGTTTTGATTATGGAATTATTTCAGCATGCTAATAAGATAGGCCTTTTGAAGCTCTACACAATCGGTAGTTCAATTTACCTTTATAGCTCGATATGAGAACACATAAATACAAGAAGTTGTAGTTCGTGCTCTGAAGTTGTTGATGTTACTTGTTTTTAGTATTACTGCAATAATTTTTTGTTTCTATCTCCATTCGATTCATTTTTTATGGTTTTGTAGAGTATTCAAGGCTGAATCTTTGGGTAAAAAAGTCAGTCCGAAACTATGAAAGCTGAAAGAAATATTGAAGAAAAACTGAGACCGTCATTTTTGCCGATGCATCCGTTACTTATGATATTTTTTGTTATCATATGAATTATGTGATCTTATGAAATTTATTAAGAAATCAAAGTCATACTGTGTACGTGTAGGTAACTTTTTCTAAATACTGCATTAAGTTTCAATCTTATTAACCTCAAATATGATTAAAAGATAGCTCATCGGATTATATTGGTCCGGTCCGGTCGGTCCAGACAAATCAACGGATCGGGTCGGACCGGGCCGTTGTGGTTAATGTGTCGGTCCGGGCGGGCTCATCTAGCTGACGGGTCGCAACGGGTCGGGTCGGTCCATGAAAAGTTGGACCGTTGCGACCCCCGGTATGAACACGTTTATGTCTTTAAAAAAATCTTTCTTTTAGTGTAGTAAATAGACGTGCCATTGATTGTCATATTAATCGAATGAGTACTATACACTCTCAATGTGATTGAAATATTGGAGCGTAGTAATAAGAGAAAAAAATATATCGTATTTGACATCAATGGTCAACTAATGTATAGCTATCTTTAAAATCTCATTATTTTTAGTGAAACTCAAGAAAACCACGTCCCTCGATTGGCATATGTTTTTATCTTAGATATCGTCATTCTCTGCCTTCTATTCATTATTCCAACTATCTATCAATTGAGATCATTTCGATTTGATAATGTTGATCAATCGAACTTTGACTCGTTAATCACTCATGCTATTCGAATGACGACACAATGTGAACATAATTGTTTTTTTCGACTTGACAATCACATCTTCATACCGATTTCTACAATACTTTGTGTTATTTTTATCGTTTTAAGTAAATCGAAAAAAAATCGGCAAAATGGTATGTTTATTACATGATTTAATTAATGATTAGATATTCAAATATAATTTTGAAGGCTGTTTATCACCAATTGAACCTTTCGCAATAAACAATCGAAAGGAGACTGCTGCCCTTGTTGGTATAGTTATGATCGAAGTGCTGATGGCTCTCGAAAATGTATTAATTGATATAAGTGAACTATGGAATCGAGGTGTACTCGAGCAGTTTTTAGATCGTGTTTTAATTCCTTTGGTATATAGGTCAGTTTGATATTCCTTTATTATCTCGTGATAAACTTTATTTATATTTAGTATTCGTTATTATCCAATATTTATTTCGTTACAACATCGAAGTCGCTGCATTCGTCTTCTTGCTTTTATCTATATGATGGTCAATATTATATACATTATCATTCGTCGATGTTTATGCATGAATTTCTTACCAAAGTCGGAAAAAATATCATTATTAGATGAAGCGAAACGCCGATTGGTATGTCATATACTTTGTTTAGAAGATTCAATTGAAAACACTCAAAAACCATCATTTAGGAACTTGGAAATTGGGTGATTATTTATGGATTACTTAAAAGTGCACCTCAGTTCATATTACTTTCGTACATTGGGGCAGAACTTGCCGTTCGTTTTTTTTATGATGGAATATTTTGTTCGAAGAAAATTAATGAAAAGCCCGAAGAGGTAATTACTCCAGGTATTGGATTTGGCATGCATTCGAAAAGCAGTGAGTCATCAGATTCAGTACAGGAAAACAATGCATCCTCAACAATATGCTCATCTATATGTGGGATACTCGATAAACTCAATCGATGGGATAAAACTTTTGGATTCACCACCATGTCTACGTGTGCATATACGATAGCTTTTGTTCTGGTTTTCTATTTGACATGTATCTTTGCTTTTCAACCAATTATGGAAACAAGCTCCATGTCCTTCTTAATATTTTGTTTGGAACATACTTTAAATATTGGTAAGTTCACTTTTGCTTTTATTCAAATAATCGATGGCATCGACTTTTAGAAATCGATGAATGGTCATTTGAAAAGGAGTTTTTTCTTAGTGCTATTCTTACAATGATCATCTTCATTATTCAATTAGTCAAGGGAATAATGAAATATAAGGACCATACGGAACAATTGAAAAAAGACAATTATGAAGAAATCTTATCAAAGTCTAAATTAGAAGAAAATTCAATAGCTCCCAAATCTGTTGAATATATTGGTGTTGTTTTCTCCAGCGTAGTGGGTGGTTATTATATTTGGTTCCATATTATTTTAATAATCGTCAGCATATGCAGTCTTTTCTTATTTCACGCTTTTACACTTCAAACACATCGTCGTGACTTAATGTTTTCCTCAGTGGCATTCATTGCACCCGTATTAGCTTTATATACATTGAAACATTGGATTACAAAATGGGTCTGCATATTCAGTACTTCCCATCAATCTGAAAACGAATCCAGTACATGGAATAAGGATGTATATACAATTCTAGTTTATTTAACACTTGTCACCAGTAAGCTGTTTTTCATAAGTTCTAGTAAAAAGTAAATAATATGACATATACGTATTGCTAGATTGTTACATCACCGTTTTTTCTCCTATTTTTCGTTTGATCAAAGGAGTTTTACTCAATATTCTACTGATGCCTCGATTTGACTGCAGCTGTTTTGGACGTCACTGGGAGGAATATGGTAAGATTTTGAACAGTTAGATCTGTATTGACAAATTAATTTTCTTCATCCTTCTGAATGCATAATGAATCGTATTGCTACTGCATTTATCATTTAAACAACGAATACCACTTTCTACATTTGTTGGCTACTATCTATATGTCAGCGTCCAATCTCGGATCGACGCAATTCTGCTTAATAAAATGTTAATAACTTGTTAAATAGACGTCAGCGTCGAATGGAGTTTTGAAATTATGTTTGTATAAGATCCTATTAAATGCAGTAAGTATTTGCATAGAAACTTAATTTAAACTCAAAACCTTAATAACAATTTTTTTATAAAAGTTGTCGTTCTGAAGAATTTACTCATAGCTCCTAAATCTTTCCCTGAATCTTTGCAACGACAACTGCGCCAAACAAATTGATATCACGTGGACATAATTTTAATAAATCCTTTTAATGAACATAATGACATCGATCCGAGATTGAACTACGCCAACCCGAGATTGGTTGTTGACATATATAAATGTATGGATGAGAGAAAATGATCAAGTGTGATAAAGGAAATTTTGATAGTATTAATTAAAAACAAAGGAATCAATCCTTTAAGCACAAATTGAGAAGTTAAAATTCGAAGAATAGTCAGTAAGCTACCTGCTGATTCGGAAAAAAATCATAAGATAAGCGCTTATGCATTCTGCTTTTGTCTTTTTTTTATAAAACAAGATGGCATGAACTAAAGCACTGAACACTCTGTATTAGTTCACCGAAACTTCATTGAGATAATTTAATTTAGATAGTGCATACATGGCATATGTGTCTTACTTACATATGGAAAAAACATATAGACAACCAGCTCGACCTGAACTGGAGTCCATCCCAATGAAAGAAATTATTAAAAGGTCAATAGGAGTACAATGCGATCCAGTTGACCCAAAGAAGATGGATGATGATTCAGATATAAGTGACCATGATACAGTATCTAAAGAAACAGCGGAAGATGCTTATGATTCACTTGCGGGAGAAGAACCTGCTACTACTGAGAATGATGACGCATCGTCAGTAGTATCATCACTTTACAACCGACGAGATATCATTTCTACACCCAAAGATCTTTCGTTGCCTATATCTGCTAATTTGCAGTATGGACCCAGTAATAGTCAACAACATACAACAAATCTGACAAATAGAAGAGAAGCAACTGAGCAAAGATCAGTATATAAATCGGAGCGTGATCGAAGTGATTCCCAAATTTCGAACCGAGGTTCAGCTTCTTCCGAAGAACAGCCGTTAATATCATCGACGTCCACAAGCAATCAAGAGCCAGGTGAATCACCAAATGTCCCTAGGAAAACTTACAAAACGACAAATGCAAAGTTACGAGATAACTACTACAATCAAAGTGACGTCTAAGTTGTTTGAAGAAAACGAAACATACTTTTCACTAGTTTCCATATGTACGAGATCTTAAGTCATTTTTACACTTTCAATTTATTTTTCGGCTAAGATCTAGAAATCAACAGGTGGTTTACATTGTACACTGCAGAATCTATTTAAGCTACTTGTAGAAGTAATTCAATTTATATTTCACTATCATTGCATTTTCTATATTTTGCTCTTTTCATTATTCTTTTTTCTCTCTCATTGTTTTATGATGTTCGATGCTAGTATTTTACATGATCCATTCAAATTCAAGCATGATACATATTATATAATTTTTCGTAATCATGAAGTTTCTTTTAATACTATGCTTATAAATAGGAAAGAAAAGTAGAATTATATTTATATATAAATAAAATACCAAAGGCACTCGATCCTGCCTCCAGATCCTGCGGAACCCATCGGGACCGGCACCGGGTCACTCCAGAAGCCAGCATGTTTACCACTGAAATCTGCCAGGATCCGGCAGGGATTTTGCCGGAACATCTGCTCCCGGAATTCAAAGGCAAATGGTCCGGTCGTTTCCTGCCGGATAGTACAACCGAACATTGTCGAAACCAATCGACCCGACTACCGGATGATGTCGGGTTCCTAAGGGCTTCACAACAACTTTGACCGGATTCCATCAGATTCCGATGACCAGGTCCTCATACAAGCATTCCTCAATCAAAAGGTGAATAATCTGTAGTCTTCCGAAGACGCGTACCAACCGACAAAGCTACGCCTCATAAATAATCCCACATAGCCATAATATCACCAAGAGAGACTGCACAATAAGGATTTCCACCAATAGCAGCCACCTTGAACAACATTGCAACACGAATCAATCAATAGCTCGGCTAACAATAAACACGCTTAAAATAATGCAGAACCATGCTACCATACTTCTTATTCATTAAACAAAATTGTAAACACGTTTCGCGGGCCATCTTGTACAATTTCAATTCTTAAAAACACCGCTACATCAATCATTTTTCACCCACCGTAAAATTGCATTCATCATTGAAAATACATCGTACTATCATTCTGGACCATAACCACTCACTTATCCGTCACCTAATAAGATTCTGAACCTCTTAAAAGAGTTATCTTGCTGCATTAATATTAAAGAACAATCGCTCCACGCATTATTTTGCCCCAATCAAAATATTGTATCAGTCGTATAGAATCACTCAAATAGACATTGTCGATAGTTCGAACGTAGCTTTTCTTCATGAAACAGGTTTCTGAGTGACGTCCGAAAACGATCTAATGGCATATGGAATTTTTAATATTATGTGTAAGCAACATTCGAGCTTCCGCAAAAGTGTTTGTTGGTGATTTGAAATGATGCTTTCGGTTTTGTCAGACCGAATAAACACGTGTGTAATGTGTTTTTAATTTTGTTGAGTTGCATGGACGAACAACATAGTATGAATATATAGCAAGTTTATCTTGCCCTGGGTAATCATTAATTGATGTGGATTTTGGGTTAGGCCAGGAGTCGATCGTAGAATTAGGTTATATTAGCTGGAGTTATGATAAGCGACTTGAGTGGGATTCATTCGGATTGATAACTTCGCTCAGCATCAATAAATACATAATCATGTTGCTCGTGTGGATTGATTTTTCATAAATAAGCTAGTGGATGAACCATACTTTTTAATTCATGCTTTTCATCGCTTGGACGAGCTGTTAACTAAGGGTCGGAATGGATCACAAGATCTTCCTTTAGCATCTGGTGATACTAATTAAGCCGGATCTACCATGAAATCGAGCGTCATGCGGCACGGCGGATTTCGGTAAAGTTTCGTTACCGGATATTGTCGGATCACTTCGTATACGGTCCAATCGTATCATCTGACCTGATATTTTCCGGCAATGTAAATCTGGTCGGTTCTCGGAGAATTCGGTAACCAGATTTCAGAAGAAAACAAAGAAAATCATCGGAATTCATCAGAAAGTAGCCGACCGAATCCGGTCACCATGTTACATCGGAATTATAACCCGTCCGATAAGAACCGACTGGTTGATAATGACCTGGAATATTTTCAGTTCTTTTCGCTTGCTATATGTTGTCTTCGTTTTGATTTGATTTCCTCCTTTGTTCTACAGAACTTGATTTTATGTATGTCCTTCACACTTTAATTTTAATCGCCGGAAAAAGATAAATATTATAATATAAAGTTTCAAGTAAAATAAAAACAAAAATCTTAACCTAAGGTTGAAGTTAACAGAAGTACAGAAGTTCGCTTTTTCCCCCTTGTGCAATAGTCATAGTCACTTAATATTAAACTACTGTTGATTCTGCTTATATAATATTAATTTGAGTATACCATTGCTTGTTGTTGATATATTCGGCTAGAATTAAAATTTTTGAAGTCTGATTGAACATCTATTCAATAAGACAATGAAAGAATAATAATTCTAAGAGAGCGCGGAGTCATGATATTTCAATTTAAAGCTTCTCGTTGACGAAGACGTGCACTAGTTTCCACTTGACATGATACCTCTAAAAATAAAATTATATTGACAAAACTATTAAAATACATGAAAATATTTCATCTTGTGAGTGAGCGTGTGGGTAATGGTGTTACTGAAAAGAAAACCTATATCCACATCCAGAAATTCGTTACAGGTGAGTGTGCAGTGTTCGGATGTGTTCTTCTCTTCTCCAACGCCTATGTATACACACAGTAACTAGATGTCAGACACTTATCTCCATTTCATATCTACAACTACCCGCACACTCTGAATTTTAGCGTTACACGTATTCTCATAAGTTTTCTGACTCAATATTGACTTAAGCTGTGCAATTATTCAGATACACAAATTAGAATAAATACAGAAGATATAGGTAATTCATTTTTAATGTAACATGCAAGTTATTATTGAAAATTGAATGTACTCAGTTGATATGTATTTTTAAAGACTTTATAACAAGTAATGCTCGGTGGTGCACCTCGCTTAACCCTCGACTGTAAATTGGTTACACTGTAAAAAAAAGGTACACAATAATAAACTGTTTGGAGGTTTCGTGAAAGTGTAACGCATAATGAACTATGTTTCTCAATTTTTCCATATGTGAAAATCTTCATAAATACTTTTAAAGGATTTATTTTTCTGAAATTTATTTTTTTACAATATAGCCATGCTCTGTCATTGCTTTAGGCATTCTACGCCGAGAACACCCAGAGAAAGTACATGCACTCAGTCAAAATCGAATTACGCCATATTCATCCCTAACAAAGTGTCTTTTCAAAAATGTCCCCATATAAACGTCTTGGGTAAAATGTTCCGATCGCAAAATGTCTTTGTGCCAAAAGGTCCTGTTAAAAATGTCCTTAAAAATTTGAATTTATGGAGTTTGAAAGTTAGGACGGCGCCTGTAAGGACATTTTCCCCCAAAAGATATTTTCCTCCAAGGAGATATTCTACCAGGACAATTTATTCAAGATATTTTTTCTGCGACATTTATGCGGGGGCATTTTAGAAAAGAACAATTATGACGCATACCGCCAAAAACCATAAAATCTAGTTAACCGTTACCATCCTACGACACGAGAAGATCTGATTCTTTTCGTTTGTAATGCAATGCAACAAAATTCAACATCAAATTTGGCAATCGGCCTTTATCTCTTATTTTAAACTTTACTACTTATCAATTCTCCTCCGAATGACCACTCTAAAGATTCATAGCTGTTTCACCATGATGCTCCAATCACGTTTTAATGATAGTAAAGGTATCTGTCATCATCTTCGTAGCGTACACTTAAGGGTGTCACTTGTGTGAGCGGATGTCTAAGTTCAGTTTATTGCATGTGTAGGGGCTAGACCAAAACAAGCTGAAATAATTTCTATTCACAGTCGAATAGCTAATTTTGATGAACAATATGATGACGATTCTGCAAATGTTATGGAATATTTAGATGGCTTATTAGTTACAGTTTTTAAGGAAAAAAACGATCACATCATTCGCTGTTTTTCGTCAATACCTAACTTCGATCACTGTTAGAATGCTAACACTAACATATATGATAAGACATGTTCTTTGCTTCTCATAACTATCTTTAACGTTTTCTGACTAATTTCAATATCAAAACTATTTTCTCCACATTTTCTTCCTTCGACATTTTTACGATCGCCAATATATGCCAGTCTCCCGCAAGCTGAAAGCCCGCTGATTTCATGACACACAACTTCTATTATTGATTATTTCATATCTGTAAATGACGGCATACTGAAGTAAATAAATGTCGCGTGTTCAGTACGTAAAACAGTCGTCTAATTTTACATTATTTTCTTCCCAGAAAAAAAACAGCATTATCATCCAACTTGGCTCGTACAATGCTCTTCTTACAGCAAATTCATTAGAAGTAGACAGGGTACCAGCGACGACTGATCTCTGCTACAGCCAAGAAAAAAAGGCAGCAAACAGACGTATTTTACTTAGTTTCAGACTCTCTTCAGTGGCGGAATATAATCCAACTTTTTATTGGTTCAGATCCGAACCAATGAAAGCTGATTGAAAAAAACCTTCGGATTCGAATTCCTGGCCATCGATAAGCTCTACACTCTAAAAAGAAACATTTTTTTAGAGTGTTCACTATGGTCGTCAGAAGGTAATTTTACGATCTCACATGCGATGTTTTTCATTACCGAACTATTGCTGTCTTTTGTCCTGCTCACTGGACAGAAATACAAATAAGAAGACTGAATTAGTTTCCATACAGCATGTGTTTCAATGTCCGATATCTAAAATTGTTTTATTTAAATTAGGGAATCATTTTCATCATTTTAAGCAGTCGGTGAAGTTCGAACGGTCTCGAAGATGTACCAGCATCAGTGGCGTTCTTTTTGCATTGGTATGGTTCGAAATCTTCATAGGTCGGTAGTTTGGGAAGATCAACCACGATTATTTTATCACCATTGTCATAAATAAGAGTTTTCGAAATCGAATTGTAGAAAGTTTGCCAATCAACAATGGATTGTGTTGTCCATTGACGATCTGTTAACCATTTGACAATGCTATTGTAATCCAAAGGTCTAAAAAACAGAAATATGTCATTCTGACATAAATGAAAGCTTCACTGACATTGAATTGTTTGTCACTTGTGCCCATGCTTCCCTCGAATTGGTCATCGAACAAACGTGTAAATTGTTCATACGTGGATAGTAAGTAAACATGTGTAAACACATTTCGTTTCTCGTTGCTTCTCCACCCTGGATCATTACTGTGCCTAGCTTTTGAAAATTTCATGAATAATCACTTACCAAAGTGACGTCACTCTTGTTGGTTGTACTGTAGATACATCGCGTTGCTAATTCATCACCCTAGAATTATCTTCATTGTTGAACGACTGAGACAAGGTTAGATAGTACAAACCGGATACAATGTAATCGGCTGAGGTAAACGATTCTGAAATTGATAATTGAAAGTATAGGCATCAGCATTGAACAGATATTGAACAGCTTTATTATTTCGAACGATCTTGGTCCAGACAGTGCGTCCTAGAAGCGAGAATGTTAGCTCTTGTAAGAGAATTACTCGTTTTCAAGTACCTTGAAGATGAGTGTGTGGAAATGCTGCAACCACAGTAATGCCCGTCGGTGGAATATTCTATAGATAGAAGAAATCAAATTGAGCTGAATCGAATTATAAATTACTCACTTGAGTGACCAGAGTAGGACAATAAGAATCGATGACTAAACGATCATCGTGAGGCGGAATGGCAATAGCAGTGGCATCTGAATCTTGACCCAATGTCAGATAGCCGATATCATATTGGCGAAGTTGATTGCCCAGATAGAATCGCATACCAGAGCTATCCGTGCGATCTAATTCACTAGACGATTTCAATTTTTTCAACCTCAATTAGAATTATTGCTTTACTTGACATTTGATGTATGTTGTTATAATGCATTTGAATCACATAATATTTGATTTCAAAATCGCCTCCAACAGGATATCCAGCCACTTCAGGGAACTCATTGATCTATTATCAAAAGAACATTCTTTGTTTCAATAAGAAGTCTTTTCTTTTAATTCAAAACTGACATAATCTCCACCAACAGCCCACCCAGTGGCGATATTCGATGAACAAGGTATAAGAGCTTCCCCAAGATCATCACATATACCAGAAGGCAAACTCTTATCATCGAAGACAGCTGATGGATTGCATTCGTACATCAGCATATGATGAACAATATCGATATTGGCTGGATCAATGATGGTTTTATGCTAAAAAGCAACACGAGTTAGACATTGAGTGAGATGATAGGATCGATCTTTCTTACAGCAACAGCATGTCTTCGTTTAGGAAATCTAGCTGGAATTTTGTACACCGTACAGTGATAGGTCGTCTCGTTCGGTGGTACTGAATACTGAAAAGCATCAATGCAGACCATTACTACGATTGCTCTCGGTGCACATCATATGACTTACATTGCGCAGTTGAAAATCGAAATAGTCGAGACCAGAAAATTTACTCTCTGGTGGTGGATTTGCATATGATTGCAATGGAATCGCTCGAGTATATCGACGATCCCCATGATACCTGATCGTCGCTTTTCCATCAATTATAACAGGATCTTCAAGACTGTAGGCATAGATCACAATGTTGGTTCCGGACTATACAATATAAATTTTATCTTAAACATGTATTAAAAGAGGCATACTTTGATAGGATAATCCATGATATCACAGGTGTCTAAGAGCCTTTTGAACTGAATGGCTGTCCATCCGTTCACTTCACGGCCTTGCAATCCAAACCAATCTTGTGTTGTATTATCCACCATGGGCTGGTAAAAGCCGTATGCATATCGATCCTATTGATCAAGTGATGAATGAAAGAATGAAAGAAGAAGAATATCTACTTCAAAATGCAGTTGACCCGATTGATCGATCCATCCCAAGCCGATATCCGCACCAATCATACCACCAGCTATGTATGAGAGATGAGAGAGATCAGGTTGAGAATCAATGTTATCATACCTGGGCTGATACCAAGTGCAATCCAACCAGTTGTATTAATGTGAAATTCAAAAGTGATCTCCTTTCGAAGATCGTCGATCGACCACCAGAGATCAGCAAGATTGGGTTGCAGTTCCGTGGCATATGTGTAATTGGTGTATGGTGGAATAGGACTGCTGATAGCATTGAGCTGTTGCACAACATCCGCCGATAAAATGACAAAAGAAAAAAAAGAAAACCACACGATATGTGTGTACATATCAGTTGGACAAGAATGTCGATGTTTGTGTTTATCTACTGGTAAATGTGCGCTATAAATATGAATGAGTTGTTTCAAAAATATTTGTTTTTATGATGCTATGAGAATATTATCCAATGAACTTTCGTTTTTTTCTCACTCTTTTTACGAGTTGGGTTGATGAGAGATTGCGCGAATGAGCAATACTGACCTGCAACATGGGCTGATATGAAAATCTCTTATCTATTTTAATGATTACTCATCGAATGAGTATGAAGGCTGCATCATCACATACGTTGTATAACTATCATTTTGAAAAATCAACTCTGATGTCAGATTCTGGGCGTCATTTAGGTAGCAATGTTACCTCTAACATTTTCCAGACTAAAAAGTTAAAGATGATAAGAGTAATTCACAATATGTCTCTCAAATCACGCTTATCATCATGTTTGGGCATCACATGCAAAGTCTATTGAAAATGAAGTTTAATTTCATAACAAATAGAAACAGATTGGCCCTATCTCTTAACGAAAAGACAAGTTCAATCTGCGAAATAATTAGGTTGGAGGCAGTAACATATAAATGAGAAAATAATGAATACAAAACTGCTACGAAGAACATTATTAGATTTTTATCAAAAATCACATTTATTTATTCAAGCTTTCGACCGATTTCATCTGCCATCATCAGGAATAACAATACAAAAAGAAAAAACTATATATGTGATAACCTATAACAAGATCAAGCGACTAATTGATAGCTAATTATAATTCGCGAATTATGGGGGCGTGAGGGTATGGGTGTTTTAATTGTTCACATACCTACATTCTACACTTCCAGACCCACACTCCATACCCACGCCCTTTTCCATTTGATCAAGGCAGAAAAAAGAAAAAGTTAAACTTAAAACTGCATGTGCATTTATCTCCAATATAGAAAATCAAAAAAGAAATTGAGAATTTTCTATATTGATTTAGTCAGCATGATATTATTCAAAAAGTGTATATAGTGCAATAATAGTTAAATTTGGGGTATTCCATTCAACATCAAAGAATGGTGATTAACCACTGATAATAGTGTCGTTCTATACATTTATCTAGTGCCTATATAACTACATCAAATTCATATGCTCAAAGTGATTGCATTGGCAGATGAGACCATAAACTCGATTACTCCCTAATCCTCATAGGGAAAAATCGCATTTCCTGATCATGATTTCTCACAAACGCAGAATTCCGGAGCATATAGGATTATAATTAGGATAGTGAAGTATTAGCAGTAACCTCTTAACCACTATATCTGGATCAGCTCGCTTCTTAAAAATTGTTGAAAAAAGGTGGGGTAAAAAGATTAATTTATTTTATAGGGTATCCTTGGGGTCCAGGCGTGCATAACAACATGATTATAGAATTCAATGAAATTTTCAGCATTTGTAGGGCTTTTGAGTGTAAATATTCTAGTAAAAAAAACGATGTGCAAAGCTTCTGTTTTGGGCAAGATAGACTCAAAACACTTTAAGCAGATAAAAAAAAAGAATTTTAGGCATAATTTTGACAAACAGTTTTTGAAAGACTAATTCACTAAAACAAGGTCAAAATTAATATCCAAGGTCATATTATGATTTCTCGTGAAACCGCGGATCGAATTGTATCAACATCAACTTCAGATTTAAAAATAATGCCATCACATACAATATCTGATTACTTGTCGGCCAATGTGTGGCTTTCCTCTGTTTCCCAACCGATACTCACTACCCACATCACACCCTCAAACAGCATAACCATCGAAAACGATCTCGTATAATTTTCAAGGTCTTTACTTTTTTCTGCTAATTTTCAAGATCATTAAATAACTAGTTGTTAAAGCATGCTTTGAAAGTTGCTATCAACTTTAAAATGTTCTATTTTAAATGATTTCTCAATTCAACAGCTCATGTTAGACACCTAAAGCTTCATAGACCAATGTCATTATTTTACCATATTTTCCTGTCTCGAACTTTTCACCGTCAAAAGTTCCATTGATATATAACGAATGTCGTTTATTAGTTAATAAAATAATGGCTATTGAATATTTCGGGTCAATAACAGTACATGTTCCTGTCCAGCCTTCATGATCAAATGCCTGATCGAATGTATAGAGACCGAACCACGGTAAAGATTTGTTACGATTTAAGCGCCATCCTAATCCAAATGTTACATCATATGGATATGGTGTTAGAAATAGGTCTTGTACTTTTTGACTCCAAAATGTAAGATTTCCATATTGACCCTTATTTAGCATAATTTGAGTTAGAATCATCATGTCATTTAAATTTGAAAATAAACCCGCATGTCCAGATAGACCATTCATTGAGTAAAATGATTTTTCATCATGGGCTTCACCTTGTAATACATGTGTACGTACATTCGGAAAGTTAATTGAATGATTTCGTGTATTACCATTTATTTCAGTTGCAGCAAAATCTGATTTTTGATAACTTGTATTATACATAGGATTAAATAATGTATGCGTTAGACCTAATGGTTGATAAATGTTCCTCTTGACATACTGATCAAGTGAAAGCCCAGTTATATGTTCCACAACTAGACCCAATAGCATAAAATCAATATCTGAATAAACTGGTAATTAATCGCCACCTCTTGGTCGTTGAAATCCCAATTTTGTTTCGAGAACTTCTTCGGTTGTATTCTTATCTTGTGAGAAAAAGCTTGGTGGAACTCGTCGTGGATCGTAAAATTCCACGCTTGGAGCATATTCAGCCGTATGTGTCAGTAGATCTTTTATGAATCTTGCCTCACGACATTCGTTTTTAGGATTACATCCACTATATTGAGGAATATATTTTTTAACTGGATCATCAACATTCAGTACTCCCTGCTCAACCAAATGCATAATCGCAAAATTGGTTGCATACATTTTAGTTAATGATGCCAGATCAAACATAGTTTCTAATGTCAATAGCTCTGGTTGTTTGATAAATGTTCCATTTTCATTATATTTTAATTTGTAACCATACGCAACTTGTTTGAATATCTTACCGTAACGTGTTACAACAAGAGCAGCACCAGGAAAACCGTGTTCAATTTCTTTTTGAATAAATTGATCAATTATATCTCCCTTGAAAATAATTGACTTTGGTTCAGTTAATTCCATTGATGTTACTGCACCATTTTTAATCGTCAAAAATAGGAAATAAATGTGTATAGAAAATACAATGTATCTATAGGCAGTATGATACATCATTTTTTCTTATAAATTCTTTGATGCTATATTGCAGATATATGTGAAGCACGCATTATATAATAACACATTTGTTTTCATTCTTCAACCATTCAAAATATGGCCTAGCTCGCCATTTCGTTTTCTGAGTGTTTAAAAAAGAAAAGAATCAAAATAAAGCGAGATAGGTTAAAGATAAACATACTTTTGAAATAATTGTCATCTCAAAAAAAATAGCTGAATAAACCCACATCCACACCCTTGCAGTAAAATTTTCGGCTTGTTTGTTGATTCTTATGTTTTACAAAAATTCAAATAATTATACCATGCATCAGTCATTCTGAATAATTTTGATAGGATCGATTAATTTACATCAGAAGTGTGATTCATGATACTATCAATGCCACATCTTATCCATTCAATTTGCTTTAGATTACCAGAAACGACTATCATTGTTAGTTCCGAGCTCATTTGGTAGTATGTTAGAGCCTTATCAAGTTGGTTTTTATTGTAATATGCTGATCCTGTTTGAAGTGTGTAAATTTTATCCCAAGACGGATGATAAACATCAAGCATTTCGATTGCCATTTCTGCACTGTGAAAAAAAAACGGTAGCACCATCAAAATCACCCTGGTTATTTAGTAGACTTCAGAAAGCGATGAATGAGACCATAGATGGAACCGGTACCGGTCCGAACTTTAGACCGACCGGTATGCCGGTCTTACTTTTCCATGTTCCTGTTTTCATCATAAACATTAATGCAGAGCTGTTTTTGATGGAAAAATATAGTACTTTTCAAGCAGTATTTGATTTTGACAACTGATCCATTGTCGGTAGATCGATATTTTACAAGTAGACTGGCATTTTACCGGTAGACCTGTTCCATCTATGTCCTCTACCCCTTTGTAAACTGTTACAGTATCGGCATCATTACTTTTGGTATGTCCTAAGTAAAACAGCATAGGGTGCTATTGTCGGTATGGTATTGGTTTTTCACACCACTCCAACCCACACTCAATTTCACAGTGATTCAGCTATGCACCAATGCCGACATACCATACTTATGCACCCTCATCGTATAGATTGTGTATTCGATTATATTGTCCACTGTGCGAAATTTATTTATCTTTCCTGTAAATAAAAAGAATGAGATTGAATCGATAGCAAAGTGACTGATGTTTTCGTCATTTCCTATTGTTTAGCAGCCGTGAGCTTTGAGTTATGTCGATACTATGAAGAAGATTAAAAAGGAGCGTTGATCATTCAATTAATAGTACTAGTTGAAAACTGACCTTTGACACAAGTACTTTTGTCAACAGTGAACATTTGAACTCGATGATTGAAATAATCGGAGACATATATGTTTCCTTGTCGATCAAATATTAAATCATCTGGATATGATAATTGAGTCGTTCCATTTCCAGAGCCTTGTCCTCCGATAATGATACTGCCCGATGTGGAGCCTTTTAACCAACGCATGATGCGGTGATTATAATGATCATTTACATAGATAGTGCCCATTCGGTCAACGATCGCTGATTCTGGATGAATAATTCAACATCTATGTCTTTCGCGTAATTTAATAATTGATGCGATACTAGTCTAGCAATTCACATTATTTTTGAATACTTTATTCCGTTCAACTGATTCAGGTCATCCCCTTGTCCATTACCGCCAGCTACAACAATGCCTACTTTGGCACCGGTTGGCCATTTCGTCACACGGTTATTGTGGAAATCGGTCACGAAAACTGACTGATCCTGATCGACGAATATATGGTTAGGTTCTGATAGTTGATTAAGCGCATGTCCTTCTCCGTTTCCACCAGCTACTACCTGGCCCCCAGGCCATGTAATTACAAGATGTTGCTCAAAGTCAGAAATATACAAGGTTTCTTTGTTGTCGATCGCCAGTCCCCAACATGAAATATTCGCAATAAGTATTTCCCCATGACTGGCATCTTTAAACCATCGTTTAACTTGCATGATATCACGATCACAAATAAACATGGTTCCATTCTTGTCAACGATAACTTTTGTCACATACGTTAGCTGGTTAGTCTGATTACCTTCTTCGTGACCGCCAGCCACCACTCGACCACTGGATGCTCCCAACTTGAACCATTCAAAAACGTAGTTCATTTGCTGTTAGAGTAAAATATTTTTCAGTAGCTCTCAAATCAGCCCCAAATTAAATGACGACATATGAGAACAAGCCAACTCCCATTTAACCACTCGGTCATTCCAAGTATCCGCAATATAAATAGCAGCATCACCATCCATAAATAATCCCTCTGGATGACTGAGTTGGTTTAATGCAGATCCCAGGAAGTCGTATAGAAAGGACGGTCGGAACAGCAAAGCTATGCAAGAAATTTGAATTTGGCCAGCAGTGACTGGCTAATGTGTCTTCTTTTCAAACGTCGATCATCATCAGTGATGAAGTAATCATTGAGCAAGGTAATTTGTTGATGATTACCTTCTTCTATGCCACAATGTTATGTATTTTGTTTGTCTTCTATAAAAGGTTTGTACATCAGATGAAATATTCAGACCTTGCTGCTGGACATCCAATGTGTATGACCCTTCTCCATTTCCTCCAGCTACAGTGGCCCCATTTATGTTCCATATAGCATTTTCACAAATACCATCGTCGGGTACCACTGACGATGGTGCTAGAAGATGAAGAGATGAGCACAAGAAGCTCTTTGTTTTGATTTATTACTCGTCGTTGCTGGTATCGGTGGACATAACACTTGAAGAGCCATGGCCTCTGGATAGCACACTGGCGTACTATGGCATTGTGGATGCCTCACACATTGATGAGCAGGTCGATAGCATACTCGGCTATTTTCTGCACATGATACTAAATCAGAACATTTGACATGAAGTAAAACACAAATGCTACTATTGTCAATATTCATTAGAGGAAGGCAGCCACATGCAATGTTCGATGAACATTGATCGTACTGAGTGGCACCTTGGCATGCCTGACTTTTGACTTGATCCAACAAACTAAGGAGCAATGAGTAGATGAAAACATAAAGAATATAAAACATCTGTGAAAGATTAAAAACAGCAGCCAGATTCTGTCATTCTATGAACATTAGAGGATATTATCCAGCGAGTGCACAAAAATATCCTATTATTATCTGGCATTTTTTATTTGATACTTACCTAAGTGTCATCAACAATACGATATTCACCGACCACATTGTTTTACTTGCTTCTATTCTTATAAATATTTCTTCTCTTTCTTTTACATTTTTCATTTTGCTATCTATCTATGAATGATGAGATTGAAACCATCTGTTACGCAGTTACAGAAAAATGCATATCATCATCATCATCATTGCACATTATTCGTTCTTTTCATCATCCCTTTAATTTAAAATCTGATTTCCATCAAAAAAACATTCTTTCAGCGTAAAACCAGTGAGAGTAAAATACTAAGAGTGAGTGTGGGTTTACTGAAGATCATTGTCGACAACCAGATCCTCCTTAGGTTTGATTCACAATGAAAGCTCGGTAGCAATTGACTATATTATATGAATACTTCTTGCAAAATTACTACTGGAATCGGCTACAATACCTAGTCAAATATGTAAATTCTGAGTTGCTAGTTTGGTCAAGATTGTATGGAAAATTTTCAAAGAGAGATATCACGATTTGATTTTCTTCACTAGATTCAATTGTACGGCATTGTTCAATTTCCAGCAAAAGTCTCTTGTCATTGTGTACAATAGAATGATAATCTCTTCACCAATGGTTAGATATTCGACACGTAATCGGCAAGCACGTTTAATCAGAGTAGTATAAGCCTTGGGTATTGATGAGGCGTGAGAAGCATGTCGACAAACTCAAAAGAATATGTTGATTTGGGGATGGAATGAATCAATGATTTTTACGCTACATGTATAACGAAAACACACGTACGCAGAGTCAAATAATCTTCTCTTTTTAGTTGTCTTCCATTTCATGAAAAGCTATTCCCATTATACCATGAAGCTCTTCGAGATCACGTTTAATCGTGTTCTCACTTTCCGTTGTTGTATCCTAAACAAGCATTGAAATCATATAATCTATGTTTCATCCATGAGCAAGTCTTACGTACTTAGAATTTCATTCTACTCAGTCAATGGATAATACCACCAAGATTCGTTTGAATATCATTCCAGGTAATTTTCTTCTCCGATTGAGCAGTTGTCACTACGGCACATTGAGCCAAACCATAGAAGGCAAGCATATTGCGTAACATGGCCACAGTTTTATAGAATGGACAGTATCTATTCGTTTTTTATTTTCATGAATGAGAAGTGATATTCCTTTTGTGAAACACGATCTGAAAGGAGTGTTGAAGTATATAGGGTAGAAATTTGGACCCCCCCCCTCACAGGCAGGGACAGAGAAATTAATTAATTAGTTAGCTGATTAATTAATTAATTACTCTGTCCCGCTCTGTGATAGTTTCTGAGGTCTCTGTCACGATCTGTGATGGCTTCTGAAGTCTGTGCAACGATCTGCGATTGTCTCTAGAGACTTCATACACCATAATACAGATACAGACCGTGACAGAGAAGCTCCACATACCGTGGTAGACGGATTCCAGAAAACGAGCTTTATCGTGTTTCACATTTTAATCCCACAGGGATTGCGCTAACAGCTTTT
Organism: Rotaria socialis; assembly: GCA_905331475.1. NCBI lineage: Eukaryota > Metazoa > Rotifera > Eurotatoria > Philodinida > Philodinidae > Rotaria > Rotaria socialis. The sequence continues at coordinate 20,214 of CAJNYU010001873.1, read as the reverse complement.
TTATTTTCTAAAGATAAATGATTGACTTATCTTTATTTTCCAAAGATAAAGGATTTCTTTACCTTTATCCTTTATAATAAAGGGATATGAAGATAAAATGTGACCCTAAAACCTAACGAAGTGTTTTTCAGAGCACTTTATTTTTCATGGATAAATGAATCCGTTATCTTTAGAAAATAAATGATCAGTTTTTTTTAAATTATTTATCCTTATTTTCTAAATATAAATGATTGATTTACCTTTATTTCCTAAAGATAAAGGATCCATTTATCTTTATCCTTTAGTATAAATGAAAATAAAGATAAATGCCCACCCCTATTCAGAATCCACTGGGGAAAAAGACATGAATTTCTTTGGTTGTCAATACTGTACACGCAATAAAAACAAATGACGCCATATAATGATAAGAATGACGGGGAAAAAACAATAAGATTTTGACTATATATAGTTGCCTTCTTTTCGTCTATTTTATGCTCCTATAGTGATTCATTATATGGTAATATATACACACGCAATGCATTTTTAGTGGATCCAGTTGATCTGCCAAACATTATACAGTACAACTTATTTAAATATTCATTTCATTATATTACGAGCAATGTTTGTTTTTTCAAACAGCAACGCATTTAACAGCAATAGTACAATCATTCACCGGTAGCTTCATGATCGAGCAACATCTTCTTTTTCGATCTCGAGAATGTTTCAGAATAGGTTAGACTGTCTGTATTTGGGATGTATGCGATCTTTAGTGTAGTCAGACGCTTGATCATATCAGCGCTGGCAAATCTAATTTTTGCTCAAATATTTATTTAAAACTTTGCTTGTACTCAGTCAAACGTATGAGTATGCGACGAGAGGGAGGCTGTAACATTCTGATCCACTGTTGAGTTATAAATGTGTTGGTCCGAATGCATCCATTATTTTATCATAGGCAGTATGCATAAGTGACGAAAACATCTTCGCTTTTTTTTCATGATGAAAAAACCAACTTAATCGCAAATATTTTGACACTTTGGATCTCTTATGTGAATCACGTTTAATGCCAAGATAAATAGATATTGACAAAAAAATATTGCTCCTGAAACATGAACGGAATGAGTCTTGATTTTTCTTGGAGCTGATTTACATTCATTCTTGATGTTTATCTCACTTCCGATTTTATTTTTAAGTCTTTTGATAACTCGAAGAACATAGTATCAGTAAATATCATATACATACTTTATTATTATTTAAATCTCAAGTTTCTTCCAAGTTTCTCTTGTCACATTATTCATCTTCAAACAAAACCTTTCGAAATGTCAATTATTGATTTTAATGATAACAAAACTGTTCCTACGAATTTAATCCTTTTTGGTTGCATGAAAATAAATATTATTCATCAAAATTCTATGATTTTCATCTGTTGGTTGTTACTTCCTGAATTGTAAGAGCCAATAGCATAATTCTATACCCTTTAGTAATTTTTAATTCAAATTTTATCGACAAGGTATCCCGATAAACAATATATATATATAACTTGCTTTAGTATTTCATAACTGATCAATCACTTTTTTTCACAAGGAAGAGCCGGTATGTAAGCAGTGTTTCTCTCCAATAGCTGAAAAAGATTCGCTATTATACCCAGTAAAATTAGCAACCTCTAACTTTGAAAGTCTATGCAGTTCAGATCCATAGATTCTTGAGCAGCGGTAAATTCATGAGAGAGGGAGCCTTCGGATGACCTCTGAGTGTAATAAACCCGATGAGAACGTTGACCAATGCTAAGATTATTGCTGCGTATCGCATTTTCCTTTCTTTTGTGCTGCAATTCTAAATTGTTAGTAAGACCAAATATAACAAACTGCTGTGATATGAACTATCATTATCTATTCTTATATAAACACGCCTTTTTCCTATTAGAAATCGTCACAATCATGAATTCAATGGCGTTCGACAGTTTGGTTGACTCAGTGAATGAAACTGGTTTTTCGAACGATCGAGTTGATATAATAAAAACAACAATATCAGCAGCTGGTATTGTATCACCATCACAAGTTGCACAATTACTGGATTTAATCCAATTTTCCGATGGAAAACTTGAAGTAGCAAAATGGGCCTTCGACTATATACATTATTACGATCGAGCTTTGTATCCAAGTGTTGTTGGCAAGGCACTTCCATTTAGTGATGCTAAGGCTGAATTAAATGAACACATTCGTCGTTATTAGTGAAGTTTTTTGAGCGAGACATTTAGTTGGTACTCATTTAATTAATCTTGATATGCTGTTTTTTTATGAACTTCTTTTTAAACATAAAAAAGACAATGACACCTTTCAGAATCTATTTGAGAATCCTCGAGCGTTGAATTTTCTTTGCCAAGATGATCAGTTGGATGAATCTGAGGTTCATTGCATATTTATACTCAAACCCCCGTTAATGCGCGTTTTACTTAAAACTCAACTGTGGTTCCAAGTGTGCATACAAGTCTGAAGCTGAGTGTAGTTAAATGTCGGCGTATTGATTTTCTATTCATTTACAACCATGGTCACAATTCATTCACTAATAGTTTCATGACCGAAAAACACCTTCTTTTTCAAGCTCGAGAATGTCCTAGAATAAATTAAGTTGTTTGCATTTATGTTTGGTATAAAAAAAATCAAAATTTCCTGATTTATTTTTAATATTTAACAGCAACAAAAATTAAAAAAACAAGTGAAAATTGTAAAAATGTCATGGTTGATTATCAAGAGAAAAAAGTGAGGGACTGGAGAGCATTGGGGCATATCTAACACTCACTGTAGACAGACGCTGTATCATATAAACGCTGGCAAGTTTAATATTTGTTCAATCTCTCTTTATGGCTTTGCTAGTGCTCAGTCAAACGTATAAATATGCGAGAAGAGGAAGACTACCATTATCATCCATCTTTTTCCAACTTCTACCTGGAAATTGAAACAATACTTTTCAAGAGAAAGCATATATTCTCTCATCATAGGAAGTATACATAAATGACGGAAAAGGGTTCGTTTTGTTTTCAGGTTGAAAAAAATATTATTCATTGAAATTATATGATTTTCTTCTGTTATTTTTACAACCTGAACTATAAAAAGCAGTATAATTCTTTATCAGAGATAATCTTAATCTGCATTATATAGATTCAGATATTGCTCTATAAAAGGTGTAGTCATTCTGATAAACAACATACATATAACTTGCTTCAATATTTCACAACTGATCAATAACTGTTTCACAAGTAAGAACCAGCCGGTACTCTGAAAGAAAAAAAGGAGTTTTACAGAACCATTTTAAGGGTTCTGATATCGGGTAAAACGCAGAACCCTCGAAAAAGGTTCTGACTGAAAAAAGGTTCAGTAAAGAAATAACGAAACCATATGTGATTTTTCTTCAAAAAAGGTTCTGTCCTACGTATAAGGTGTTCCATGATTTAAATGGTTTACCGTTGAGATTTCCCTTATCTCTGTATCCGTATTTCGATATTCTTATATACGTAGCCTTATCTATACCTTATATCTATACGCTTACAGCTTTACCCTTAAACTATACCCTTATTTGTATATTTTCTAAAAAGGTGTGTTTCCGGGAAAACTTTAATGCCTTTCCGATTTTGTCACTGTCTGAAAACCTTTCAGAGTTTCCGAATATTGGTGTTTCAAAGTCTTCTGAACTGAAACAAATAGTTACAATACTTTTTCACAGAGCAATATCAGAAACTCCAAAAAGGTTTCAAAGCTCACCAACCNATCATCTGAAACCAGAAGTTTGTGGTGTTCTCAATCACTACAACCTTTAAAAATTATTATGGCTATTTTTAATCGTTTTTTCTTGAAATTTAACGAAACAAGTTAGCTTTAGAGAGTAGTCTTATAGCTACGTCCTTATTTCTTTTGCCTTAATACTGCATCTTATAGCTATACCTCGTTATTCATGTCTTGATATCTACACCATTACAATTCTTTTATTTTCAGCATGCCTTTACGATTGCATTCTTATATCTTGGCAGTTTTATTTATATCATTATATTAATAACCTTATATGGATTTCCTTATTACTATACGATTATTTGTGTATTCGTGAAAGTATATGTTTAGAACTTTATCCTTGGATTCATATGGGTTCCATTAAATCCTCTATCTTATTTGTAAGATGTGAAGTTCAACGACACGTGTGCACATCAATTGCGTATGATATGGCTGAATAATTTCATAGTGTTAAATGTTTAATTGAATGGTTTCTTTTTTTGACGTTAACGAGTGTTTTAGAACAAACACGATAGGCAACGATAATATGATAATAAATCGTATATAGCCGACGCACACGATACTTAAAAATATTATTGGAGCTCCCTTAGAGTCGTAGAAATGTGAGGATAGTCGTAATTTATCTCAAAGTAGTTGGATTACTAAATATGGATGATAGCATTATTTGCCTTTTTAGTTATTTACCAGATTTAGCATATATTAGCTAGGAGTTGAGGAAACTATGGTGATTTGTTCCAATCTTTTCACGGGAATGACAAACAGGTGAAAATGTACAGCCAAAAGTAAAATTACTTGAGAAGAAAACAAATTCACCCAATCTCAACAGCTTGAGTGCAAAAAGCATTCTCGAGCGATGAAAAAAGTCGAACATTAGAGCACAATAACGTATCATGGAGTAAAAGAAAGAAGAAAGTATGCAATAAAATAGTTCTACTGAATGTACCTTAAATTACATTTGAAAAAATATTTTCTGCCTACATTTTGATAAAAGTCTTCATAATAAATATATCTTGCATCATACTTTGTCTCTCAAAGCGTTTTATAGCAGCACATTTGAACTGTGAAAACCTAAAGAATTGAGCAGAAATGATAAAATATTTTACACTTCAGTATTTTTGGGTAGAGAATTTGTTTTTAGAATGGATCATTTTTTGACAGAACCTTTCAAGGTTCAGTCTTATTGCACACTGAACTTTTTATGGTTCAGGATTCTTTTGCCGAACCTTGCAAAGTTCAGCATCATGGGACAGAATCTGTCGGATTCCGTACTGTTGATTAGAGAACATTTTATGGTTAGGTATTTTTTCACAGAATCTTAATGGGTTCAGTGTCATTGTACAGAACTCTTTCGATTCAGTATTCTTCAACGCAGAACTTTTTATGGTTTTGAATCTGTTCTCGAAGCCTTCAAACGTTCAGTACTGTTGGACAGAACGGTTGATAGTTTCGTATTGTCATACAGAACTTAAAATGGTTCCACATGAGCTACGGAACCATAAAATGGTTCTACAGAACTCCTTTTTTTCTTTCAGAGTAGTCATTAATTAGGCCATTCTAAACCATCCATTTGGACCTCCAGTTTCCTCTCGCATTTTCTTTGTAAGATTGATCAGTTGTGGATCATTATCATCGGTCAGAATAAGCCTTACTTCCCATATTTTTTCGCGGTTTTCTGCTTGATTGATGCAACCAACTCGAAAAGCAGTGTTCATAGAAAAAAGGATTTCTTCTCCATTTCCAAAATTGCTAATTTCTGCGATGTTGGCAAATGCAGCCGCTTGCATATTAGGATTAATGCAAATCTCGAAAATGATGCCTATTATGCCATGCATTATTGAGGAAGATTCGGCGAAGAGAAAGGCAATGTCTCGCTGTTTACTCGTAGACAGAAAGTTGTTGAATGTTATCAAACCTCCCTTGTTTCGGCGAAGTTTGTCGAAATCAACTATTGATAAGCCTTGTCCGCAATAAACTAGAAACGGTACATCATTACAGTTATGATACTGTTGCTGATGTAATTTTACAATTTGTCGATAAAGATTCCCAATGAAGAAACCCATTGTCATCATGACTTTGGTGTCCAAGGATCTCAGAGAATAGTTCAGACTCTCGAAGATAAAACTTTCTTTAGTGTACCACCAACTGGATGTTTCTGGTCGATACTCCTTTTTAAATTGATCCATAGATTGTTCGTTCTCATTTATCTCAAGCACAATTTCCTTGAATAACTGAGCGTACATGAATGTCGGATCAATGTGATCAAGATCGATGGAGGTACCATCTTCGTCGGTAGCGAAAATGCTTAGTGAAATATCGTTTCGGTCATTCTGTCTTATGTCGGATTGTAGTAGTTGAAAGAGATTCGTTGTGTCTGTATTAACGTATTGAACCTTTTCTCAAGTCTTGCTCCCGTCATCATGTATTGTTTTGGAGTCGTTTATCAGATATATGTTAGCTAGTCGTGGAACAGCATTAATCAAAGGGATTAGTTGCTCACCTATCGAAACTGTGGTTATAAGAACGGCTTTTTGATGATTCATATCAGTAAGAAAGTCGATGCATTCATTGATCTGTGAGAAACTTAAAAGGTTGCCGATGAAATGTGGCAGAAGTGGCGCAACATATGAATGCTCCGTCTTCTTTTGATCAATGCCAGTGTCCAGCCTTACAACTATAACAGTTCGACAAAATCCCCGCGTTAGCTGGATATCGTTTAGGTCAGCTGCTCCCGACTTGATTTCTTTTGATTCCTTCACATGCATACTATTGCTTTTAATCAATTTGCCTAACTATGAAATTGTATGCAAGCGCTTGTTTATTCCAAGCTAGTGCCAATCAGAGGTGTGCGATCCACGGGTTGGACCCCACGGGCCCCGTAAGACCCGCAGGATCGGCGAGGCGGGTCGCGAATTTTTACAAAATTGCGGGGCTGACGGGTTACGGGTAGCGATTCACTGGCAGGCGAGTGGGGCGGGTGAAATAAAAATAAAAGGCACGGGTTTCGGGTGGGGCGAGTATAGATTTACACGGGTTCGGGCGGGTCAAGATTTTTCATGGGGCACCATGAAGGGTCGTAAAAAATTATTGAGTGGTCGTTAGTCTAGGTGTGTAGTACGAAATACATATTGATTGACTCTTTATTTTCATCTTATGATCTACAAGCTTGCCTTTTACGCATTTCTTTTTTTCCTTTTCGTTTAGGTAAAGACCCGGAGCCGACAAAGCAGTGAGAAAAAAGTTAAACAATAGCAAGTGTTACGTCATTGTTCTGCAAGTTTTTGAACGGTCTAGATATAGCATTGATATCAGTAGTAAGAGAAAAAGATACTGTATTGAACTATGTTTTTAGATTTTCCTGAAAAACTGACAAGTGAAAAATAGAGGGCGCCATCACACAGTGACGACATATGAATATGTTTACTGCAGCAAAATATGATTTTCAAATGCTACTAGATCAATTCTCTCATATTTCTGTTTTACCACATTATTTTAGCTATAAATTCGCCTAACTACCACCTTTTTCAATCCTACAAGAGATCAGGTAACCTTAGAATATCTTCGCGCTATAATAACAGTAGTTTGTTTACATCAAAGTTGTAGGAAATGACAAAAGAACAATTTATCTGATAAAAATATTTAATTACACAAATAATATATAGAAATACTACATAAAACAGGCTGTGGGTGCCATTAGAGACATGGAGGAATTGGACACCACCCCATCCTACACTTTTGTCTCAGATTTTTTGTTAAAAAATCTAATTAATTATATACAATAAATAATTTAAAATAAAAAATTTGTTAAATATAAATTTTCTTCGGGTTATACGGACGGGACGGGCCCCGTCAGCAAATCGACGGGCGGGCGGGGCGATGTGGCCCTCTGGGTGCACGGGGCGGGCGAGGCGGGTGTGTGTTTGTACGGGGGCGAGCGGGGCGGGGGAGCTTACGCAATTTAACTGCGCTCGGATCGGCGGGACGGGTGTGGGAAATTCGCGGGGCACGAAATTTCTCTGCCCCGCACACCTCTGTATTCTACTATAGATAGATCATGTGACGAAGAAGATTATACCTGCATTCTACCGAACTACGCAAGCTCAAGAAGAAGACAAACAAAAAGAAGCTCTTGTTGAATTAGCTGATTCGCTCAAGAAATACACCAATCAAGTTCGAGGACCTTTGTTTTTGGGGGAAGAATTTTCTTTGGCAGATGTTGCCATAGCATCATGGATAGTACGTATGTTCATTCTCGAAAACTATTGAGGCTTCAACGACGAATTGGTTGGTGAACGTTGGTCAGACTATAAACAACGTATCAAAGAACGATCCAGTGTCATTAAAGCGTCGTTAGATCCGCAGCGCTATTTTGTTACTTATCAGCGGTATCTACGAAACGAAAGTCAATCTGAGGTTGGAAAGGCAATACGAACAGGGCAACCGTTACCATAGCATTCCGCTTATATGTTTGTAAACAGAAGATGATTCATAATGTTTTCATTTTTCTAATTCGAATTATTACGTAAAATAAATCTACTACTATCTTATTTACTTGAACGGGCGGTATGCATTGACATTGACAATTAATTGTAATTTTTAGTTTAAAAACTGACTAACTTTCATGTTTGTAAGCATATCTTGAAAGGGAAAGTAAGTTCTCTCCTTCATTTGTTGCCAGATTAAGTTAATAATCTTGTGTATAATTCTTCAATGCTATCCAATATAACGAATGAATTTCTCGTTGAGCAGTCATATTGCCAACATTTTTTTTATTTCGATTATGAAAAAGTAATTGAACTCGAAAATGACACTTGTTTCAACCTTGGAATATGATTATAGATAATTTGTTCTTTCTAGATGATGTCCATAGTGTCCAAGGACTATCATATGCAAAGAAGATGCTAAAACTAGAAAATTATGTTCGCCATACTGCGTAGTTTTTGTATATTGGCTTACATTGCCTAACAAACAAAGGAATGCAACTTATAATTATCAAAGCATCATAAATACACATAACAACAGCGGCAAAAGTCATATTCCTGGATTTGGTTTTTCCCATTGTGCTACTCTTTCGTCAGCCGTACTGTAATAACAAACAGAGGTTTCACTCATCTGGAAAAAAGTGAATGGTTTGAAATTACGTCGTTTTCGGCAGTATGTCTGAACCGTACAAGTGGTGAAGGAAGTTTTTTCGCCCCATATTTTTCAGTTGAATTAATGCTTCCCCTTTGATCAATAATGTTTCTAGTATCGTGTACGACAACCATTACTTCTGCGTGACATGCATGCGTGATGGGTATCACTTAAAAAATAAGAAAATACTTTTGAACTATTAACCGATATCAGTAGAGTCTATAAATATCGTTATTTGGTTTTTATTCTTTTCAAACTGTCTCCTTCTCATAAAAGGTAAAACAAAGTCAATCTAGATGCATTTTATTTCTCAACGTTATATAATGAATTCTTATCAGTACATCTGCCTGAGTCAACAGAAGAAAGAGCTTTGTATGAGATCATAAATGTGCTTGAAACTAAATAAAAATAAATGCCAGCTGAATCAATTCGAGACTATCAGTCAGTCGACTAATACATAAGACGCCGAAAGCCTATATGCATATGAAGTAAAAATGTGTTTGACTTTTCGGTATTCATTTAATATTCTACCCAATCCACACCGTATAAGAACAAAACTAGCGGTATCTACTTTCTAGAATAGACTTTGTACGATAAAACAAGACTGTTAACTTATCAAAAATAATCTTCTTGCATGTTGTTGGGATAGAGGATGTTCAGAGCAATCGACATTTACTTTTTAGATTCGTTTCACTTTTGTATTGTTCGAGCTGATAGGTAGATATCATCGGGTAGGTGTAAGGAACTGCAGGTATGGCCCACAAAATAAGCATGCATGAGCAACAAGACATGAAATCACAATCTACCATGTTACTGTCTTTATTTTAAAAAGATGTATCTTGAAAGTATAGCAAGACAAGATTTTAATAACATCAAGCAGAAACTGTAAAATGAATCGCTTCATGCAGCATTTATATTATTTTTGGTCGATTAAATACAAGCATTGTTATCAGTTCGTCGTCAAGAGAAATGAATAACAAGGTGAATTGACGTCTGATCACAATAAAAATGAATCACATAGGCCAGGGTGTGGATGTGGATGTTTGTGAGGAGAGATCAAACACACTCACGCCCTCAGGTACTACGATCTATGTAACTTCTTTATATCATAAATCGAATCATTTACACATAGAGCACACGTTAATATACCCAATAAAAATGGAGAGAGAGAGAACGACAGAGAAAAAAAAAGAGAAGAAAAGGAACGGCTAATAAATGGGCAATAGCAAGAAAGAAAAACTATGACGATATATTGGCTATTCAGAAAAACATCTTTATACATGAAAACGTAGAATTATTCTTATTCTAATAAACTATAAATGAATGGCAAAACTGTTTTTTTAATTAAAAATACACATGACTTAAAGTTCGACGATTGTTTTTCCATTATGAATATAAAACACTATTTATAAGAAATATTTGATATTTATATTTTTCTATCTTTAAATACAACCGATATGAACAAATTTGATATTTAAACATTGTTTTACTATTTTAAATAGTTATTAGTTCGATTGATGTCTTTTTACTTCTTATTCAGTGTACTGAAATTAAAAAACAATTTTTTTTATGAATTCTGTAAAAGCATTGATATATAATCACAATTAATATTTATTATAGATTATTGATTTCTATGTTTATTTCTGTGCACTGAAAAAAAGTAAGTCTGAACTCAATGCTTAATGTAATTATTTAGTCTATGATAGATAGTCCTTAATAAATCTTATCATAGTCGACAGCGGTTGCTAATGTGTTTAACAGTAACATAACTGGTTACTAACGCTCTGATTTTTATACAAGGTAGAGTGTGTACACAGTAACACAGAATTCTCGTTGTTCTTCTTGTGAGAATTCTGCCACCCCTCACATACACGCCCATTTCATTTTTCACAATATTTTTCTCGATGCTATATCATTGAGACAAATAGTATTCTTGTTATAAAAATGAATTTTCGTTCAAAGTGAATCGCATAGAAAAAGCAAATGTGTGAGAAATCACCTATTTCAATTTTTTACATGATTGTACATTTCATTCTTTCTGATGTATGCCTTCACTTGATAACGATCGCTTCATATTGTGAAAAAAACAAATACATACACGGAACGAATATGCATATTTTTCCCAATTAAATTTGGTGACGTTATGTGATGACGCTATATGATCACACCAAGGTATGGCATTCTGTCGTGTCACGTTGAAGATGATTAGTTTTTTCTTCTATGTGCATGCCTGTTTTTTCCCTTCGTTATGTACAAAGAGTAAGAGATTATGTAGGTGCTAAATGGAAAATGCCAAATTAGAATGTGAGTAACGAGTATATAAATACCTGCTTGGACATCTGTATTCCAAACGATTCGGTATTTCTTATTTATAATAAAAAAGTTTAGGTAATCCTCTCAGCAAGACAACTAATTTAAGCATTACTTTGGTAGAACTATGGTGTTGGCTTTGGCTTTGCATGCAGTTGGGCTTTTAGGCACTGCACTTTTAAAAGGTGTTGGTGTTGCAGCAGGTAAGCATGCGTATGATAAAATTGTCACAAATAAAAAGAGTCGCCAGTATGATAAAGAGATACAGCAGCAATCATCTTTAAATTCAAGGGATTCTTCGAATTATATATATCGCGATGCATATTGTGATGGATGTGGTAAATCAATAAGTGATGGCAATCGTTACTATTGCCAAGAATGTCCAAATTTCGACCTCTGTGAAAACTGCAATCATTTACCATACATTGTCACACGAAAAGGGGTTCACTACAAAAATCACAGAATGCTAAAAATAATTCAATCAGACAACATAGCATTTACCAGTCCAAGAAATGATTCGGCTTCTAATTATTCATTTGCGTATTGTGATGTATGTGGTTATTCAATTGTTGACAGTCGCTATAAATGTCTCCAATGTCCAGATTTTGATCTCTGTCAGCGTTGTTATTACTTACCACCATTCTACGCATCGATAAAAGGTCATACCACTTATCATAATATGATAGAAATGATTCAATAACAATATCCAGGTTGGGATATTCCCCCTTTTGCTAATCTCATGTGTTTTTGATATGCTTCATAAAAATAAAAATAAATGTTAAAAAAAACAAGTAATGCGACGTATGCGCCACTGACCCTCTACTGAAAGGATTTTATTAGATTAGCCAGAGAGGTGGTAAACGATCGTATAATATTTGCGATGTGGACCGAATAACTCTGCTTTAGATTCTCATGCATAGTGAAATTAACTGAAAAATTCGACGACATTACTGATGCAGGAAATTCCAGTCATTTAAGCTATTGAAATAGTTTTCACATCACATGGTATGATCGATTCGGTACAGAAGAGTGTATCTGAGGCGTATTAAGATCACAACAGAAATCGAACAGAACCTGTCAATAAATAAACTGCTCCCATATTCTGGGAATCTAACTATGGAATTTTGCACTCCATTGACATCGCCATGATTTGATTCAATTGTCAATTTCACAATGCAAGGTAAATAATTTTTAGGGTTATAACAGTATTCTCTTCTTACCGTTTTCTTTATCAGTTGCAGCAGCCGAATGACGGAGTATTTATTCCAAGTCTTTCTCGTATTTATTTATTTTTTTACTTGATAACGGTTTTGAGTTACAGTCTGCACTAAGATGAATCATTCTCTGAAACGTTTTCCAAAAGCATACAACCAAAATTAATAAAAATTATTTTCACTTGAATTTTGCAAGAGTCTATCAAAAACTTCAATCAAATCTAGGCAACTTTAGTCTATGCTAAAAACCACAAAATATTTTGTATCTGTTGAATTTCTTAGGATCGAAAGTGTATCCATCAAGAATAAGGTAAGCACTTGACAGATTTTGTTGTTACTTGTGGTGCTCATCATGAACTATTTTTCTAAATTAACATGTCTCTATTTCTCGAGTTTTTATGATATACTTCTGTTATTTGCATCTAAAGGAATTCGATCTAATATGTAAAAAAAGAGCTATCGTACCCAAGTGAGCAAAAAAATAGGGAGGATGGGCGACATGACTAGTCCAACAAGTCTGCTATACCCGTCAAGTCTAGTCTAATACGTCTTCCATATATATTGTGACTAGTCCGTATGTCCTTTTACCCGTCTGGACTGGTCCAAGCTATCCCAGAGCATCGTTCTGACTAGTCCGTTTGTCCTTTTATCCGTCTAGACTAGTCTGTTTATTCATTTACCCCCACCTGACCTAGCCCATAGCAGGGGAAAATATGGTAAAAAAAGGGGAAGAAAGTTAGATTACAACATTAGAGACACTTATAGTACTATTAAAAATCAGACCGGCGTCTTGGCGGCAGTCCATAATACAGTAAGCCTTATGTCTATGCATATATTCTAAAATGCAAATGGGTATCTTCCATATACCATGCGTGCAGAAATCACTTGATGGAAACTGATTCTCACTACCCGAAAATGCCTTTAATGGTAGCTAGAAGGACTGTTCCTAGGCTAATATAAACTGTTGTATGTTTGTAAAGATTATTCTATTTTTTAAGTACACCGTCGGTCCGAATTCTGAATTATCTAAATAAATATTAGAAGGAAAAAAATTGTTGAATAAATTATCCTGGTGAATTGCTAAATTAATGACTAAAACAAGACAAAAACATGAGATAAAATAACCACAGTTTTCAATTTATTTTATTCAATTTCATCTGAATAATTTTGGAGTTTATAAAAAAATATTTTTTATTCATATGAAAAATTGAATAAAACTTGGAAAAAATTCGTATATTAAAGCATTTTAGAATGACTAGAAATACTGATAAATTGATCTGTCGATCAAATGGCTCAATGGTCTGAACGATGGGTAAGTAATAGTTGGTATGTGTGTTCGAATCTAGTTGTAGTCATAAAATATTTCAGTTCAGACTAGTCAGGATCTCGTCATTATATAAGATCACAACTCGTCATGTAAAGCGTCATGGTCGCTCTTACTTTTATTTAGAATCATATTTTTGACGGGCGTCAGGATGGTGCAGCATGTCTAGACTTTTTTTCGAAAAAGACTACGCATGACAAATAGAATGACTCCAGTCACTTTCATAGTCCGGACGGGCACTATGGACTATACGAGATTTCAGACTAGTCCTGTACTAGGACATTTTGAGAAAAAGACTAGACTGGACGGCCGACTTGTCTAGAAAAAGACTAGTCTTTTGGTCACCTGGGATGCTACCAATACGATGCATGTAAAGGCTTCTATGTCGAGCAAATCAATTTCGATTTTTGTCCTTTTATTTAGAAAAAGTAGTTCGCAATAAACAAAAAACTATTACATAATTCGTTCGAGTTATAATTTTATGGCACACAGTCATAAATAAAACATAAACATACAATGCATACAAAATTTCACATGTATTTATATCATACAGTATTTATATCATACAGTATTTATATCATACAGTATTTATATCATACAGTATTTATACATAACAAAAAAAATACAGACACCAGTCACACTTTTCGTACGTTACATATTCAACATTTATTTCAAATCTATCATCTTCTTTTTCAATTAAATTTATCGAATTCTCTGTTGTACGCGTTGAAGTTGATTTGCCGATAGTGCAGGTCTATTATCGGTAAGAAGCCAACTGGCAGTTTGCGTATGCATATATTTTTCATTTTCATCGACATTAATACGAAAGTATGAATTCGATTGAGCAGCAGGAATTTCATTGAAGATTCGTAATCCTTTAAATTGCGATCTTTTGTGACCAGAGTTATTTGTTTGTTCATCAGCTTCATCCTCAGAAGAACTTTCCGAAATTACATCATATTGATCATGAACATCATCTTTTGAATCTAATTCATCATCAGAATAACCGTTCCAATTTTCACTAAAATCAGTAGTATGAGAAGTATTTTCAATCTGAACTCGTACATATGTACTCAGTTCATCTAAAGCGTTAAGATATTCGCGTACTAAAATTACATCAATACAAAGTACAGATAACATTTTATAAGCATCATCAAAAGCACGATGGATGGTTTTTTCAATCGTATTTTGTGTTAGTATGTTGTTAGAAACATCTAAACGATTATTTATTGACATATCTTTTCTGTGACGTCGCTTGTGATGTTTAGGAAATTGTAAAGAACATTCCGATAGATTATGTTCATTTTGTCTATCAATATCTTGCAATACTGAAAGTTTACCAGCTCGTCGGAGAAATTGTCCGACAGTAAAATTCACATTTGGTGAGAATGTCCCAGACATTGATCTTGTTAGTCTGAATATATTTTCGCATGCCTGTGAATTAAAACTTGATATAGATTGAGCAGATTGAGACATATCGTGCTGGCAAACAAGAAGAACAACTGATAGTAATGTGTGTGCATTGATTTCAATAGAATGATAAGCAGCTTTTGTGATAAAGAAAAAAGCTTTATTTTTGTCCTGATGTTCCGTGGAAATTTCTTCCACATCCGTTAACTGCAACCAAGCCCACCAAAGGCGGCAAATGAATACTGTCATCCAACTATGATATATTCGATCAATAATTGATGTACTTTTTTCAATATGAGCTATTATAATACTACGCAACAGACCTAAGTAAATTTGTGTGGCATAAGAATCAGAAACATTATTGAGAGCAGATAAAACACCATCGGTTGAAATTTTAGCACAAGAAGCGAAGTTTTGTCGGTCTTTTGGATAAACATCCGTTTTTACTAATCCATGGATTAGTTTCGATTGATTGTTAATTAAATCAAAGAGTACATCGACTGATATTTTTCTGTTTCCAATAAACATTGAAGCAGATTGAGAAAGAAGACGATTACGAATCTTGGTGCAGATGTGTACTGGATCCTGAAAAAAAAATAACTGGCATGTTCGCATGAAGAACCATGAAGACCAGTTATTTGGTAACTTCACTTCTAGTACATCGTTGCGCTCACTTATAGGCATGTCAGGTAGTTTAGCAAAAAAAACCTGTAATGAGACGCATAGCGCGTACATATTTCGGATCGCAGTCCGTTGAAAAGGTAAGAATTCGAATATTCGAAATTCGAGACCGTTCAAAGATTCACAGCCAACGACGAAGAACATCAATAGAGTTAAATTTTCTTGTAATTCCGTAAGCTCCTAAAAGAAATGAAGTCGACGAAGATTTAGATATTGTAAGAAGTTCTAACATATGAACGTTTAAAAGATTTGACTTCTCCTCATTCTTAAATTACTCTTTCAATTGATCATACGAATCAGTTTGAAAAAATTGTGTAACAGGTACTCCATGATCGAGTGGAGTTGAGAATCTGATGAATGAATTAGTAGATGCATCATATACCACCTTCTGGATCACGCCTGTACAATCCTCAGAACAGACAGCTAGTTGATAATTGTTTGAAGTTTGGAGATCCCTAAGAGCATCATATCGAAATTCATCTTCAATGATCTTTCCACCAGCTTTTGTAATAGAACCATCAATCGAAGTAATCGATGGTACTGCACCTGGAAGATTTAGACGAATATATTCGTTTGTTTTGCATCCGCCCATAATATATAATGCTTGAGCAAAATTTTGCACTTTTGTATTATATCGATAATTGTTTTTCGACTTTTTGCTGTTACTCGTAATGTTATTGATCAAGGTTTTGAGAAAAGAATTTTTATTCTCTTCCAACGTATCAGAAGTTATTAGTGTATTATATTGAGGAGAATTTAAAATGTTAATAGTTAAAAAGAAGACTATCGTTTGGTTTCATTTTATTATTATGCAAACAAGATTGCATAAGTTTTTAAAAGAGAAAAATAAGGAAAAAGAAAACAAGGGTGTACGAAGATTCACTACTTGTAAACTGCACAAAATTTACGATGTTGAAGGGCAGAAATTATTCGATTTAATAGTTAATTACTGAAGTAAACAAACAGAATCTGTGACAATCTCACTAACATTCTACTATCATACTTAAATAATCCAGAATCAGCATGAGCACTTGCAGATGCAAACAGTCCTCATTATTTCTAAAAAATAACATCTGAAGCTAGCATTATTGAAAATTATTTGTTCCAAAATGACCGTGACTAAAAGTAGAATCTCCTCTGTTACTCATGGCTCCTAGTACTTATTTCTTATAAAAAAATCTTGTATTATCCGTCCTTCATTAGAATGTTACATAGATATGTCTGAATTCAAGTCTTATAGGTGTGCAGCTGCGCTAAAAATAAAATCTCATAGATGATATATCTAAAAAATATGTGCGGAATCATATATTTTATACATAGTGAAAAACATTACAGATCACAATAGAATATATGACAGTTGCTCTAACACACAAGATTCATTATAAGAATAGCATAAAGTAAAAATCAAGACTGTACTCAATACTCTCTTCTAAAATATTCTAAAAACAAAGTAACTTCAAAATATATGTAACTAAAATTGGATAAATTATTGTACCAAATATTTGCATATACCAACCTTTTGTTCCTGTTACCGTAGTTGACGATAATGGTGAAGAGGTAGGTAGAATTTGTGCTGATGGTTGAGATGCTAATGTAATATTATTACTATTATTATCATCGTTTGACGTTTGCTTTGATTTAATTCAAAGTGCAATTGTTTTCAAGTGCTCGTGGTTTTTAACATTGAGCAATTGAGTGAAATAACGTTAATTACTTTTATAGCCAGGTTTGATGATGTATCGATTATCATCCAATAGAAGGCAAGCACCGTTTTAAATTTGATCTAATGCTTTGCATTCATACTTCAATATATCAAATATATCCTCAGTATGAATCAATGAATAAGCACTACGAATTGCTTGTAGTTCAAGTAAGTCGGCTTCTATGGGACCAGCTAGTTTACGAACTAATTCATAGAAAGATTCATCATATAGTGATAATACGTCTGGAGGAAGGACTGTAATGTCCATGTTCAATGTTGTTGGTGGCATGGTCGAAAAAAATAGAAATAAGATGTTACAATAGTTTGATAGGATGATATGTAACGAAAAAATTGTTCATGAGAAAGATAGATAGAAATTGTTATTTTTCTCGCTCTCTAACATTCAATTCGTCCGTCTGCATTAAATACATATGATTGAACGTTAGAATATAAAGAATGAAACATCACACTACTTAAATAGCTTTAGTTTTTTAAAATTAAAATCGATTACAGAGCATCAGGCAGTATCCTTAACCAAAGATTGCGTAAAGAAATTCTTTAAAAATGTTGACATTGATATAAAATCATTCCTAGAGCTAAACCAATATTCATCTCTATTGATAAATGATGTGAATTTCGTATATTCTTCATTAAATCAAGTTTTATCTGCATATTGTTGTACATATCCTCTGAATTGCAAACCGTATCCTTCGGATTGTCGTTGTATCACCACCGTATCCTCTGGATTGTGATGGTATCCTCTGTATCCTGTGTATCCCGAACGGACGGGATCCGCTTTTCCCCCTTGTATGTTCATCCAAAAATGAACATATATATTTTTTATATTATTCGTATATGATTTTGAATGAAGAACAAATTCTTTTGAGATTAAAAGCAACTATTTAACACAAGAAATTAGATTTCTTTTTCTTTCCATTGTAAACAAGTCACGTGTTTTCTATTTCTTCAAATGAGCAAGAATAACACAATACAGGAGAGAAACAATATTGGCCAGTATTGATTCGATCTCATGCGAGGAATTAGAATGATTACCAATTCAACAACTATCACATTAATTCATCAATCAATATTCAACTAAGACTAGGTGTGTTCATTTTCCTTCCTTTTTTTTTATTGATAGATATGTCACTCTTATATTCAAAGAGAAAAAGAAATATACATACGGGAAACAGTATTTGTTGTTCACGATCGGTTGTTTTTTAGGATAGAATTGCAACAATTTCGATTTCACATTTCCTTGGTATAAACTTAAATTATATCAGCGTGATATTTTACAGTTTCGTTTCTTTGACTTTATTTTGATTATGCTACTAGAGGGTGTGGGTTTTCGCTTTCGTATCATACCAACACCCCACACCCGATCAATACAAGTCACCACATTTTCGTTTAAATGAAGTTCGTTTTGATGTACATTGTTTTTCGAAGTTTTTTCGAAAAAAACTGGCTGACAGTTTTCAGCAATCTCAGTTGTCAGAAGATATTGTAATCAAAGTGAAAATATATTTTAAGATATTAGCGATTGGTGGTTAGTTTCGCTGATGAAATGCAGCCTATATATCTACTTTTCCACAAAAATACCCCAGAATTCCAGACTCTCCTTATTAATGATTTTTTTTTCATTTCAAAAATGCTTTTAGACCCTTCCATAAAATTCAGCATAAAAAATTGACCATGGAGCGGTATTTTGCATCACCCGTAGAGCGCTTTACGGCTTGTCCAAGCGTAACGCTGTGACGTTTTGGCAAATTGTTTTTGAAATATCTCAAAAACTATGATAGCTGAAAAGTTCATTCAAACGCCATTCGACGCAGCTCGACGAGTGCTATATGGACTATAAATTTGATGTTTCTTGCTTGAACTCTATAGTTTACAGAAATGGTTTATAGTCACGTAACACTGTGACGTAAAAGGCCCCTGAGTTTCCAACGCTCTCACTTATCGTTTAATTCCCTGCGAACGATGATCTCCAATTAAAATAGGCTTGGAACCAACTTTGTAGAGCATGAAAAAAGCTTTTCAATGGTAAAAAAAGGTTTTCCTAGCTCTCATTATTCAAAAATCAAATTCAAAAAAAAACGTAACGCTGTGACACACTTTTTCTCTATTATATGATGTACTTTTTAATCGATGTAGATTCATCTGAATCAATAGGTTTAACGTATCAAGTGGCGTCTATACGACTTCTGCTGCTAAAGGCAGTATTGTCGCCTATACAGACCTGTTAAATCTCTATCAGGCTTTACATTTTCTATTATAGTACGCAATCATTCTGTTATGAGTTCGATATCTTCTTGGAGACTATTTGCCACTAGAATTGAAGCACATTCTATCTTCAACCATAGTATTTATCCAACTCGGGACGAAGACCCGGTCTCCTTCGAGCTGGGTAAATGTTTTTTTCTACTTTTTAATATTGTTTTATTTTCAAAGTTTTTCTAGTCTTTCTACTAATAAATCTTTTCTAACGAATTTTTTTTCTGTAACCTAAATCAAAAAATCTTATTTAAGAAAACATTTTTCTACTTTTCATCGTTTCGCTAAACACACACCTAAAGAGAAAAGCAAAGCGAAACAAAAAATCCAAAAACTGTAAATATCTACTGTGAATATTTTATTGTCGTTTTTTGATTACGCATAGAATAATAACGAAATTCTATTGTATTT
>CAJNYU010001871.1:0-52522 GCA_905331475.1 Rotaria socialis | reverse complement strand
AATAGAGTTTTCTGAGTGATGAATTTCATCATGTCGACATAAAAAGTATTCAAGATTTCTCTGAATTGCAGATTTTTCCTGGATGGAGATTCCTGCTTCGCATCGCATTTCGTATTCGAGTAAAACTTGAATACCATCTAGTTTCTAACGCGTTCAGTAAAACATCTATGCAGTAGGATGCATGAAAATAAAATAATATTGCGTAATTAAGAACAACTGTATAATGAACCGAAATTTTGGAAAAACTCTTTAAACAAATTATCGATTTCATCCTCCATATTTTGTGATGAGTCATTCATGTGCCATAGTCAATTGGCTATTTAGAGAATAGAAAAACAAATCCATTTCGTTTCAGCTATTCACCTCTCGAGTAAGACCAAATATTTATTTGAAATTACAAAGTTATTTGTTAAATTTTAAAGCTTAAATCAAAGATAAAATGTCGTTTTTAGATAAAATTAAATTTTTTTAGAACAATTAATGAAACAAGGCGTATGAAAACACTTTTCACAAAATTATAAAATTCAATATTCTGAAGATACATCTATCATACAGAAGACAGTTTATCGACTTTTTATTTGTTATTTAACGATAATAGCTTTCGATTTAAAATGTTCGTGTTTTTTGTAACGATATAAAGTGAATGTGTATTATTATCGCGTATCTTAATTCGATCCATAATTTATTTCTCATTTGTGCTAATGTTTGTGTTTACATATGTTGTAATGTTTTCAATAGAGATTTTTATTTAGTTTTTCTTGCATTCTGTTGATAAATGTTTCATCTCTATGTCCAAATTGAAAAGCATTTTAAGATAATAAAACAATTCGTTTCCGAAATTCTTATCATGCACGTCACTGTTCTATCATCAGTTTTTAAATAAAATAAATTAGACGCATTAGAAAGATGCAGAACAAAATATAGATGTCTGAGTATTTTACAGAAACCCACAAGAGTACTCAGGAAATGTATGATGAGTACTCGCAAAACACACGAGTTTACAGAGCGAGTACTCGATAGTAGTACTCAGATCTTAGCACGAGTACTATTGATGAGTACTCAAACCCACGAGTACCCATGAGTTCTCGCGACATTTTGTAGCGTGAGTACTTTTTGAGTACTAGCTGGATGAGAACTTTCACTAGGGCCTCGCATATTCATATAGAGAACAAACATATCAATGGCTGAGAAACAGGTAGCTAATGAATAAACTTTTACAGTGAATTATCATCTTATTCACTAATTATGTTTTTTCTTTATTTTTATAGATGGATGAAGACATTGTTTTTGCTGAAATGAGTAATTTGATGGAACAATGGAAGCAAAAGCAGATAACATGTGAAGAGTTTGTTGCTGCAAACCAAGCTCTTATTCATAAAAAATATAATGTAACTATTGTATTTCTCTTTTTTTATAAGAAATAAGACAAGAACTTTTACTACAGATTTTACTTATCTTATATGTATAATTCGTGTCAACTTGCAGTTTAAGTCTTGATTGTTTTCGAAGTACGATAAATTACATCACTATCCGAGTGTAAAATCTAATTTATAATCTTCCAACAAGATCTATCCCATAATGTAATTAAGTAGATAAAGCTATTGTTACTATTGATTTCTTATGATGTTTAGAGAAGAATGATTTAGAAAACTCGTCTAGAGTATTATGTGTAGAAAGTGCTATTTATAATTTAAGATATAGAAGAGAGCGTGTTAATCTGCTTGTTATCCTAATTTGAAAAGAATCCTACTGAAGATGATATTTCATCACTTCAAAGTACTAATCCAAAATATGTTCCATCAAGTTCATATACTACTGGTTTTTGTTGTCGTGTTGAAAAACAAAATGAATAAATCTTCAAAGAGAATATATTACTCAAATAAAATCACTATTACATCCAATTCAAATTGCGTTGTTCAACAAAACCCTTGTATAGTAACACTTGCTCAATAGAATACTCATTTAGATCAAGATATTCTGGTTAACTTTGAATTATCTGATGAGCGAATGTATACAATAGTAGCTAATGAATCAATTGTTGTTATGACTGAATAAAAGAAGTTTATCAGCAAGGATGAAATCATGATTAAATAAATAAATGAATTTATTTTAGCTGTCGATTGTAGTGGATCAATATGAGATGAAAATAAGATCTAAAGAGATGATAGCATCAAATGAAGAAATCAATGAAACCGTTCCAGATGAAAAATCTAGCAAGCAACGTATCATCGATTTATCATTGAAATATAATATATTTAGTCGACACACGATATTTATTGCTATTGAGAAAACGAATCAATGCTCGTAATGCTGAAATGGTTTTACGAGACGTATCAATTCAAATTTATACTGATGATCAACATTTACAAATATGTGTTCGAACATTGCACGACATACAAAGAAAGATACATGTATGTATCATGATGCTATTGATGGGGATGTACTATGACCTCAATTTAGTCATCGACCTTTTATGTGGAACTTGATGGCAACTTGAAGAACTTAGATGAATTACCAAGTGCAATGAAAAATGAGAGCTTGCCTGTATCAAGCCATCTCCCAAATGTTTGTGTAAAGAACAAAAAATGCTAATATATGTATATATATATATATACCTTGAAGAGTTGATATATTGCCTTCGAATGATCAAGGCACTAGATTTTCTGAATAAGAAACAAAAGTTTGATGGCCTTTATGATTCAAATGATGAGATCATCGGAAAATTAACTAGAAAGTCTTTTCTTGTATTTCAATTAACAAATATTCAAATTAATGTTCATATATTACATTCAGTAATTGTTATTCTTTTGTGTGAAACATGTTTTTCTTGAAGGTGTGAGTGTGGATAAACAAAAGAAACTCATCGACACCGACATTAATACCAATATCGATAGCGTATTGGTATTGTTGCATCCCTAATTTACTTTTCCTTTCTGAAAAACAGAACATCTATTCTTATATTCGGTTGCGATGAATCATAGATGTAGTATGGAAAGAATGCATATATCAAATTGATGTTAGGTTTTTATGTTTCCATCAGGACGGCCATTAATGAGCTTGTTGAATATAATGTGCCTTTTCTTATTCAGACAACATTAAAACGCATCCTGTTGTCCTTTGCAACAGTAGGATACAATTGAAGTCTAGAACAATTCTAGCATTCAAGATTGACGATAGTCATCATTTATGTTGATTCACATAAATACATTCTCTTTTCAACGATTTTCTATTCTATGTCAAAATTTACTATCTTAACCGTTTTCAGATACTAGCTTACATTGTGAACAATAAAATTGGTATGCATCATATAGCTGTCATTTTCTATTGTGATGATCAATTTATTCAAGTGACTGCTTTCCTTGAGTACTTTTTAAAATTAGTTACTCTATGAGTAACGTCTGGGTTATTCTATAAATTTCATGTCTAAATTCAACTGCGTGGGTTGAAGTTGACAGCATGCAAATACACATTTTCATATATCTTGAATTAGGACTAAGCTTAAAAACCCAAGGTTAACTTTAATAGAAGTGTTCGAACGAACATTTATTATTTAGCTACTAGTTTTTGAATAAGTTTTTTTCTTTAAATTTCTTAGTTTTTTTTTCTTCAATCCATTAAAAATCAATATTATGCAGAAAGTAAGTTAGTTAGTTTTTCAAGATTTATTTGGTGGTTCATCGACGATATTAAATTGAACGGCCAAGTCGTGGCGCTGCTCGTTTCCCATCTATAGAAGAATCGAATTCAAGAGGACTATCATACATTGCATCATCGTCACCAATGTAGTATCGGCCAGCATGATTTAAACGTGAAACTGATGCATGTCGTCCCAGACGTGGTGATGCACGACCAAGACGAGGTGAAGCACGACCAAGACGTGGTGCTGCTCGTTCAACAATATCATCAGTAATTAGGATTGCTGGATAGATGTTATCGATCACTTGATGTTCAGTTAATTGTTCAAAATCAGTTGGTTTTGAATGAATACAAGAACAACAAACTAATATCAATATGACAAAACAACACGATATGAATTTGAATATCAATCTTTCTCATACGTACCAAAGAAAATAGTTGCAAGAACTAAAATCCAGTTTAATGTTACAAAATTTGAAGATATCTGTTGACTAATTCCTTTAAATAAAAATTATTTACTATTAAACAAGAGACAACAATATTATTTATACCTGTTGAAAATTTCATGGTGATCAATAGAAGGAAATATGACTGTCTTGAAGTTAGTAATGAAATACAAACAGTTTCTTTTCCCTTTCCGTCTTATATTTATGCTACGCTGGGCGTTCTCGATGGCGTAGGTGTAGATTTTCTTTGATATTTATTTCAATTGATGCTTGATTGCTTATTGATGTCGTCTATGATAGTTTCTTTTAGACAATATTTGTCAATGTATTTTCTATGCTGATTTAATTTCCTTGTAGTTTATTGTTGTATTTTTTGTCTTTTATTGTCTATAGTTATGTACAATGGGTTCATCAAATCAATATAGAGACAAGATATGTTATAAGTGTACTAGTTTATTCTTTTGTTTATTTTCATTAGTAGCGAACGTGTGATCCGCATATTGATTGCGATATCCGGTCGTCATTATGATCTTTTTGTTGATGATAGAGTAGGAAACAGAAAGAGATATATCTAATATTAGGCGAAAGAGAAGACTGAATACATGAACGAAGTTTTTATAGGAAAAGCAAATTGGTCAAATATTACATATGATCATTTCAATAGGAACTGTACAATAGCTATATAAATTCTATTGAATATAAACTTTTTGATTCTAGTTGGAAGAATGGCTTCAAGCAATTTTAACACTGACTTTGCAGAATAAGATTAATATAAATGACAAATATATTCGAAAATATTGTATTTATTATTTTTTACGGTATTGCTTCAAATGAAAGGAAAATGTTTCGAATAAATGATAAATGAATTTATCTGTATTTGTGAGTGTGAAAACTAGACAATTAACACTGATTTTTACAAATGCTTCATTTCACCAGTTCATTAATTATTTTGTATTGAAATTCTATAGAATAGTATGCGATTCATACTAAGAAGGAGATATTGCGTTCAATTTTTGCTTCCATTTGATTTCTTAGAATATTAGAAAAAGAATTACATGTAATCGACACATATGCATGTGCATACATATTATAATATCTCGTTCGAGGTCATGCAAAACGAATTATACTCGCATGCACACACACACACACACACCAAAAAACTCTAGAATCACCAAATAAAAGAAACATTTATAGCAACTATACGTGCCTACTATGATCAAAAGTAATAATACACCCAAAAAGCTCACTATTTCTTTATTCTATTCAAACTAATTAATGATAGTAGTGTTTAAATAATATTACGTTTGTGTTGATATGAAAATACAAATCTCTATAATGTCCTTCAACAATAATGAGAAAGCAAAAATTGTATATTTCTTTAAGAGTTATAAACAATATTCTTGGTTCAGTGTATAGAAATATGGCACTTAAAGTAATGCAATATGAGTTACTACTATTCCGTTTGATTATAAACGATAAACCACCCCGTAGTGTTTCGCTTGCCTAAATGGATCAAGACATAATGATCGGAAAAACCACAGTAGTCAGTAGAGGCTACAAGCATGTATTCGAAGTAAGAGAAAACAAAGTATACTACTAGGAACCACCATACAACTATTTTTTACTCTGTCACAAGCGAAAATCTACAAATTTTCAGTTGAGCTGGTTTACAATCTAAATTTGTTTTTGCTGTGCTGTAGATTCACTTTTCATCAAATTCTTAGAAAATGTACTATTGATAGATTTTTCATAGAAGAGTGTGTAGAAAATATTATGAAACTGAGATTTTCTTTGAAATGAAACATAAACAAAGCAATATTCCTGTATGAAATCTATGTTACTTTCTACGAATCTCAAACTAGTCGCTTGCTTTTGAATAAGAATAAAGATGTTGAAATCGAGTCTAGAAGTATCCTTTCAAATATTATTCTAATGAATTCGTTAAATTCAGTTCTTATTTTTATAGCCTACTTCAAGATCTAAAAAAACTAAATAAATCTTAGATAATTAAAAGATATTGTCTTGCGCCCTCTATCTTTTATGTATAATCAATGCATTGGATTGTATGTCATCTTACACGAATAATGTACATTTATTCAGTAAGACAAAGAGTAAATTTGTTCTTGATTATAATTTTAAGGAGTCTAAATTTATTTAATTCAATTAACGAAGCATAATACAAAAACAAAATTGTGTAAATAGTATTTCACATTTTAAAATAAACTTTTGGCGTTTCCAGATGTAATTTTTCTATGGGAAATACACACGGAAGTAAAATTCAACGAAAATTTACAATGGAATTTTTAAATAATGTACCGTTCAATATTCAAGTTCCATCCTCACTTCGAGATCCAAAAGATGTTACTTTTTCAATTGACCAACTTCAAAATTTACAAACAATCGACGATGCACGTAATATAGCTCCTTAATATTTGCATAGTTGTAGCAACTTTGCATCAGTCTGGAATTCAAATACAATTCATCCAGAGACACGACGTTTGATGCGAATGCTTATACAAATACAAACAATCAATGCTGTATGCAATGCGTACGAAATATATAATAATAATGATTCATATTGTTTCAATCTGATCTATATTGTCATTATTTAGTTTCTATCGACTACTTGATAATACTAGAATACAGTTACATGCTGATATGATGGCAAATGCTGCTCTAAATACGAAACAGTATAGTAATAATTATCAGTATGACACTAGTCGACAACAGCGTTCATATGATCAACGAACAAAAATTTTCGTTGTGAATGGAGATTGTCTTGATATTGTCAGTTGTTTCAGAGAAAAATATCAAAATTGTAGTCCTGTTGTACTTAATATGGCATCTGCTACTTGTCCTGGTGGTGGTTGGAGACATGGTATTGTTTGTTACATTTTCTTTCAAAATCGATTTTCTTTTATTCAAGGTTGTGGAGCTCAAGAAGAAAATCTTCATCGACGTACAAATCTCTTTCAATGTCTTGAAGATTCTTATCAGCAATTAGTCGGGAAACGAAATTGGAATTATCCTATACCTGAAGTAAGCCACAAGAGTTTAAATTTATTGTGATTTCAATAGTTTCTAGTTTGGTGGTATCTATTCTCCTAATGTGAGTGTTTTTCGTGGTTCGGAAGCTCGAGGTTATCCATTTTTTCCTAATGGCCCAGAATATATATCATTTATTGCTTGTGCTGCTTACGCTTATCCAAGTACGACAATAAATAAAGATGGAGAAATGGAACTCTATGGTTCAGATGTCATACATAATACTATGAAAAAAATGGAAACTATTTTAAAAATTGCTCTTGACAATGAACATGATACTGTTATTCTATCAGCATTCGGATGGTAAGACGACAATCAACTTTAGAAAAATAGTTACATGAGAAATTTATAATTACCCAAACCTTATGATTAAAGGGCTTGAATATTGTCTATTCGGTATCTGAATAATCAGATTTTTGAACTTTACCCATGAATATAATAAGCAATTTGATTTACGAATCTCTGTATAAGATTTTCCAAAAGCACAAAACAGTTAACAAGTGTCTCACAATTAAGGATTGTATTTTGCATTTTAATTATAAGTTTGTTTTTAAAATGAGAACCGTTCTATATGTGATTATGTTGTATTGAATTTAGGAATGACACAAGATCTTTTTTAATTGCATCTTAGCATATCATCATTGTTTTGGAAGATTCAGACTTTTGATTTCTATATATATATATCGTTTGATTGTTTTCTCATCTGTTTGTAACATAAGTCTGTGCTCATAAAAATTGCTGCCTATCAATGCGATTAAGAAAATAAGTACTTTTTCGTATTGTATCTATTATTAGCATAATATCTTCCAGATCGAAATCGAAGACACGGCGCAGTTGCTATTGTCAGAAAGATTGTTTTATTTTATCCATTTTTGAATGTTTTTATTCATCATCTTTTTCCTACTCGCAATATTTAACAAATAGAAAAAGGCGTTCATATATTGTAACAAGACATTATTGGTAAACGATCTATAACTATTTTTATGAATTTGAATTCTGTTTTTTTTTCTCCGTAAACGTCAAGGTTTCTTTCCGATTGTATTTTATATAGCTTGTGCATTGAATTACTTAAAGAAATTTCATACTAAAATGTTTTTCTTTTCAATCTATTTAGTGGCGCATTTAGAAATCCTCCACGACACATTGGTAAGATTTAAATTAATTAATCTTCATGTTTTGTCTTTGTTTTCTATAATAGCGAAATTATTTCACAAGTTGATTTCCGAGAAATACTCTCAATCGTTTAAATATCTAATTTTTGCTATTATTGATGATCATAATTCTATGAAAAGTCATAATCAAGATGGTAATATTAAGCCATTTGCTGATATTTTTAACGAACCAATTTTATCATTGGATGAATTTTAAAATGACTATATTCAATTTCTTTTTCGTTTACTTTTACTTTATATTTATTTCTAGATAAGTATCGCAATAATGTCAGCATTTCTTGAATTACTCCGTAAATCAAATCTCGATTATGTTATTGCACGAAAACCATTTAAAATTGGTTCACGTAGTGATGATGTCATATTTGCTTCATTTATTGATTTGAAGATAAAAAGATTACAAGTAAAAATAGAGAAGAGAAAAAAACTAAGAAAATTCTATTCCAATTTACTTTTAGTTAATCGCATGTTTAGATAAGCCAGAATCGGTAACAATATGGTCAACATCTTTAGATGAACGTTCATTTCAACTGAATGCTCGTCTATTAGATATATCAGAACTTGGTGAAACAATGAATTTTCTTCGTGAACGTATAAATGAATCGGATTTTACACTTTCGAAAGCTGCATCAACAAATAGTGATGGTCAATATGAAGTTTCACAAGTTAATGTTACATTTACGCATCCGAAAAATAAACAATCAATAACACTTCAACTTTACGAACATATTGATGAAGCCGAAAAATCATCATTTTTAAGTAAAATTCTCCTACATGTATTTAAACGCAATGAACAATTAACATCTGAAGTTAAAATACAAACATCACGTATTAAAGAATTATCATCTAAAACGCAACGTACACAATCAAGATCAACTGGTGGTAATCGAAGTTTTGATGGAAATAAATCATTTGACTCAAACACTCAAAAAGGAAATATGAATAAAGCACCAGAGAGTAAACAAATGAGTTTAATTAATCCAACTATTAAACGACGCAAAGCGGCAACCGGTGTTAATTATGATGATGAAGAAAGTGATTGAAATTTTGCCCAAAAAAAAAGAAGATTTTCATCTGTTCTATCCATGTAGAGAAATCTAAATATTCTTGTACATAGTATTGTTATATATCACTGTTTATAACGTGACGTACTTGTTTTTCATTAGAAGTTTAAAAAATGATAATAATAAAATGGTAGATATAGAAAAAACAGAATAATTAAAACAAACAACCGTAGTTCATATAATAGAATTCAAATACTGCTCACAAACGAAAAACTTGTAGAAGTAAAATTAGCCTCAGATGATTTGAGTACAACTTGTAATTCACCTGAGAGCAGCAAGGCACTGATTAGAATAGTTTGTGTATAAAATTTTTCTAGAGATATTTCGTTATGTAGTGAAAATTCATATCTCAGAGACAATTAATAAGAACCTACTATTGGTAAACTGATCCGATTAAAACCTTGATACAAAAACACAATTGCATGAGATTTTGATTTTACTAACAACATAGATTATTGCAAGAAAATAATGGCAAAAAAGTTGTTTATTTTAGTTGTATTGTAATTTATGATTAAGATATATTTACTCGTACGAGTTTATACATTCGATGGGTAATTCCTAGAAGATTTTTAGTATCAATATAACTAAATATTATATCTAATCATTCAAAGATTGACTCACAATGATCATTCATAAAGAAACAATCTCACTAGTTTTAGATTATAATGAGTAAGTCATCTATACCAGGCACAAAACAAATTCAATATGATCGTCAACTTCGTCTATGGGGTGATCATGGTCAAAAAGCATTAGAATCTGGTCGTGTCTGTTTAATCGGTGCTAATGCATTGGGTACAGAAATTCTTAAATCTCTTGTTTTACCCGGTCTTGGTTCATTTACCATTATCGATCATCAACTAGTCACAATAGATGATTGTGGTTCGAATTTTTTTGTGCATCCATCAATGATTGATCAATCACGTGCTCGTGTTACTTGCGAATTGTTAACACAATTAAATCCTGATGTACATGGCATTTATATCGATAAACCATCTATTGATGATTTACTTCAACAAAATACATTTGATTTTAGTCAATTTAATGTTGTTATTACAGCTAATCTCTCAATAAATACATTAAATATTCTTGCTCATCATTTATGGATACTAAAAATCCCCTTACTTGTTGCTCGTACTTATGGGTAAGATCGAATGAGAAGAAACTTGATTTGTACGATTTTATCTTGTTTTTTCCTTCTTCAAATATGTAGTTTTATCGGTACTATTCGTCTTCAAGTATTTGAACATTATGTTATTGAAGTACATCCTGATGATACAATACCGGATCTTCGTCTTGATCGACCATTAATCACATTTGCTAATTATTGCAATTCAATCGATTTTAAATCTTTAACACGCGAAGAACATTTACACTTACCATCAATTATTATACTATTCAAAACATTACAACTGTGGCAAGAACAATATAATAGTAAGAGCTTACCCCAAACACGTTCAGAAAAAGATGAATTTAGAAAAATTCTCGATCAACTATTGCATCATTCAGCATACGATATTCATGATAAAGAAAAATTACTTGAAAATTTTGAAGAAGCTAAACGAACAATACCATCACGTCTTGTTAAAACAAATCTTCCGTCGACAATAAAAGATTTATTTCATGATCGATCCTGTTTTGAATTATCAGATCAAACAAACATATTTTGGTTTGTCATTCATGCAATTAAATTATTTACTGAAAACGAAGGACAAGGCTTATTACCTGTTCGCGGTGAAGTACCAGATATGATTACAAACACAAATTCATATATTAAAATTCTTAAGATTTATCAAGAACAAGCAACGAAAGATTGTGAAATTGTCAATAAATATTTTTTTGATTTATTACAAAAGTATAATCGTTTGCCGGATGAATGTATTATTGCATGTGATCTTGTTGAAACCTACTGTAAGAATGCAGCATTTCTAAGAGTACTACGAACAACAGCAATAAACAGTGAAAATTATTTAATCGATGAAACTGAATCAAATCTTTCTTGGTAACTGTTTTCGTTGTTGTATTTTTTTTATCTTATTTCATTTTTCTTAAGGTATACATGCTTACATCTATGTGATTTATTTTATGAAAAATTTCGTCGTTATCCTGGTGAATTTCTTTCTGATGAAACACAATTCGAAACAGATCTAATTGATTTACAACAAATCAATAGAAAATCAGTCTCTGGTAAAGATTTAGCGAGTGATAATAAGCAACAAATTTTAGAAGAATTGTGTCGATACGGAGCATCAGAACTCCATTCAATTGCTGCCTTTATTGGTGGATGTTGTGCACAAGAAGCAATTAAATTAATCACACATCAATATGTTCCTATCGACAATACGCTTATTTATAATGGTATTGAACAATCAATAAATGTATTCAAGCTTTAAATATTACAATACAAAGATAAATAGATCGAAGATTATTTGAAAGTATTTGATTGTGTAACTATTCTTTCAATTAAAATGGAACCCAGTCTTTCTTTTTTATAATAAATAAAGTCTTCTCTATTTCAATGATCAATACGAAAACGAAAGTATGATATCAAATAAAAAATTTCTATACTTTCCACGCGTCATTTAAGCAAGCAACTAAACAAAAGACTATATTGAACATTGCTACATTAAATTATCTGTTTGATAAGGTAAGTGTCTAAACAATATTCAAATTATTTAATCTAACAAATTTGATTTCTTCTTTCGAACAGTAATAACGACGTACGTAGGATTTGCATTATATTTTGCACACTCAAGCTGAATTTTTTTTAACAAAGATACATCATAGATTTTGTAGATAAATGACAGAGTCTTCGATTCAAAATGTGCTAGTATGAGAAAGTTTACATGTATCACCATTCTATTGATCAATCGTTATCATTTATGGACGTAAAATAACTCTATTCTCTATGGCAAAACTCAACTTGACACCAGCGATAAATAAAGAGAAACACATGATGATTCAAAAATAGCTCTAATATATTTCTGTCATTTATAAGGCTTTGCTTTTTTTCGACCACAGAAAGATAACAAACAAAAAAAAATGACGAGTGGTAGATATCTTTTATTGACATTAGATTCTTGATGATAAAAAAAGAATCGAAAAATGTTGCTGTGTATCATTTGTAATGATGAATAGCAAGGAATGCTTGCTGATATTTTTCTTATGCTGTGTCACATTCGAATTTGTTCATGTACGGTCAGTATCTGAAACCGAGAAAGAAGAGCAACGTCATCAAATCAATGCTGATCCAATTCTGATTGAAGTTAATTGGGCAGCTCATGATTATGACCTTCATACAATTCCTTCTTTACAAATTGTTACAAATCCTCTTGTATCGCGTCAATTTTCACCTGTTAGCAATGAAATATTTGCAAATTTAAAACAACTGAATGCTGAATATGCACGATATGCCGTTTGGTTTCCTTATCCAAAATTAGCAGTCGCTGAACTTGATCCTCCATCGGGTTTTCATCAATGTAATAATGTTGGTGAAAATTATTCGATACATTTATCCTGTGAACAAGGTGGCGGTGTAATAAGTCAAATTGATTTTGCTTCATTTGGAACTGCTGTTGGTGGTTGTGGTGCAATGAAACAAGGCACATGTCATGCAGCAAATAGTTCCGATATTATTCAACGAGCATGTGTTGGACAACAAAAATGTAGCGTTACAGCAAGTGCTGATCTTTTTGGTGACCCGTGTAAGTATTAGTCACGAACGAGAAAAATTATTTTTCATTTAGAAAAAAAATCAAATTAATATTTTCTATAACTTTTTCATCCTAGGTATAAATGTACCCAAACGATTATTAGTTCAAATCCAATGTAATCCACCACAAAACAATACCTATTGGAATTTTACCTATATGGATCCTATGCTAGAAGATTTTCTTCAAGCAACTGATGGTCATTCACGTATTGTTTCATTTTCTACTCAACCTACTTGGCTCTTTGAACAAGATACACCACATATCTATCCAGATAATGCAACGTATGTTGATTGGGGATATCCAGTTGGAACAAAATTTGTTGACGATACAATGCAAGCATTGGGTGATTATTATGGACGTCTTTTTGCTTGGTATACACGTGCCGGCTTTATAGATGAATATGGTTTAAAACATAATTCTGGATATGAATATAATTGGGATTATACAGAAATATTCAATGAAGTTGAAGGAGAACATCAAATGACTGTGGAATATTATACTCGAGCATATGATGCAGTTATTCAAGGTATTCGACGACATACAAATAATTATGATATGAAATATGTAGGAATGGCATTAGAAAGTAAGTCATTAGAAAAGATAAGTATCTGATAATATATTTATATGTGGACTTCTGTTTAGATCATAATGAATTTAATTGGTATCGATACTTTTTGAATCATTCTAATCATGCATCCGATATTCCGCTTGACATGATATCGTATCATTTTTATGCAATAGGAAGTTCACGTATTGATCCTCCAAGTTGGGAATCATTTTTTACTCAACTTGATACATTTACATTTGAAGTTGAGCAAATTGAAGAAATTCGAAAAATTCTTTCACCAGAAACACGCACAACTATTGATGAATTAGGTGTTATTCTTCCTGATGATAATAACCCAAATGCACCATTATTTCCATTAGTTTATTGGAATGCAGCTGCTGCACTCTATGCTTATGCATGGGGGAAAATATCTCGACAGGGTATTAATGTAGTTGGACATAGTCAACTTGTTGGTCAGTATAAAAAATATTTATTAATTGAAATTCAGATCATATTTCCTTTGATTTTATGAATAGGCTATCCAAATTTACCTAATCTTCAACTTCAACCTCAATACCCAAGTGTTGCTTTGCTCAATTGGACAACAGGTGAAGGAACCGCAAAATATTGGACATCAAAATTACTAATTGATACAGTTGATATTGAGAATGATCAAGCTGTTGTAACTCAAACAACCGATATTGGCAATCAAAATATTTACAGTCAAGGCTTTGTTGGAAAAAATAATCGACGATGGATTTTAATTATCAATAAACGATATGCAAATGTAGATATATTTTTGCCTGGTTGTACTGGTGGTCGAATGCAGATTATTAATGAAGCATCGGGCTTTGGGCCAGCTACTGAGATTACATTAACATTGAGTCGAATAACATTAACTCCATTTGCTGTTGCTATCGTTCATATGCCTGCTACGGAGAATATATCTTAAACGACGACAATAATTACATCTACTATGGATTCATATTTATTATAGATAATATTCAACTTTTTAAATGTAATAAACAATATATCGATAAACTATAAATTTTTATTATGAAATATTTACGTGTTATATTTGATAATATCCTCGAGATGTATACATTTTTCTTCGATAGTGACGTAATTTCGTACAATAAAAATTCTTCTAAGTTTAGACTTGCAGATTGTTTTTAGCTAACTTTTTCTTTATAACAGTTGTAATTATGTTAAAGCGCTCTGGATACTCTGAGAAACTTAGTCGTATAGACCATGGTTTCCGCGTACTATTATTTAAAAAAATCTAGCGTTGGCAATGCGAAATTAAAAGGGGCAAACGCAATGAAGAAAAAATTCATTCGGATATTGTCTGGTATTCCTAACCATTCGAATGACTTGCAATGAGTTTTTTCACGTTGTGATCAATACATTGCTGATCTGCTACGAAGCAATATGGTGATTTGCATTTACTCATAATTTTAATTTTATTTAACTAGATCTACATGTAGAGACTGACCACAATACGTCTGAGACTGAATCTTGAGGGTGTGAGTATGGGTAAACATGTAGCAGCGTCAATCAGTGAAATCAATCTTAACGTGTTCCGTTGAGTTGAAGAAGAGTTATCACCCATGACAATATTTCTCATTGGAAGTTCTGTAACTCAACAAGCAAAGTGCTATCATTGTGTCTTTCTGGAATCTAACTACTCAAGTCACAAAAATATTATCGCAGCTTTCGATAGATAGTCTTGCATAAAGAAAAAACAATAGAGCTATACAACAAACGAACACGTTTTGATCGTCTAGTCTTTTTTATGAATCATCCGATGTTTTCATGGAAAAAAACCCTAATAACAAAAACACACGCCTTGAAAATCAAAAAGTATTGTAACATTAATCATCAACAAACTTTGCATTAATAGATAATTACTTCGTCTTAATCGAACAGCGAAAATGCGTTTTAGCTGGTGTCAATCAATAAAAATGAAGCAGAATCTTGCTAACACATCTTAGTTTTTTTGCATAGATGTGACGTAATAATAAGCTAAATTTTTCGATTTCAATCATTTGTTAACCAAGCTTACATTTTTTTAAATTCTAATTCTTTCAAATCACGCTCTAGGTAATTTAATGTATAACGATACACATTCCATTTGGTGATGATATTTTTTTCTTTATAAACACATTATTTCTATAACTATCTCTCAAAACCTTTTTTTATACGCTTGTACACATATCATCTAGCTTTGCGAGAGATAACTGAAGGATGAATCCGAAGCAATGACGTCATTACTTTATTCATGTTGATTTGAGAGAGATGAAGAAATCAAAATTGTCCATGAGAGTCATTCATATTATCATTGTTCTCATTTATTCTAATATTTCGATTCTTTTTCTTCTTTCTCCCTCTTGACCCTCTTCTCCGAAATTAATCGATTATTGAAGAAATAAACATTTTATCTGCCTATGAGAAGCAGACACCGATAACAAAAATAATATACAGGTAATTACCTACTTGATTCTTGCTTTTTGTTTGCAGCTGTACCCATAAATGCAATCACTCTATGTACCTAAGCTTGTAGTAGCAAAACTGATGAAGTTTGCCGGACATGTAATACAATTCTTCTCCATGCAAAAAAAGCTAATATTTTCTGCTCAAAATTGAGATTCTGCTTTGATATTTTGCCCATAAAACGTATTGTTCATAGTATATGTTGAGAGTTTCCTTTTCTCTTCTAGCTAAAACACGATTTTCTGTGACTAATCTAATGATCATAGGTAATTTCAAATTAAAACAAAATAAACATGATGTAAAACTTACGTCTAAAAATATATTGGTATCTACAGTATAGTGAATCTGAATTGTTTTTGTGTGTTAAACATTTATACAAGAGTTGTTTTTCTAGATAGTATGAAATAACTTTTGATCTCTCTCGTAGAGCAATTAGTCACGACTGATTGTTTTTTATTTTTGTGTTTTTCATACTAATAAGAGAATAATTTCATCGAATCTTATGCTACTTCACCTTTCTGACAAGATGACTAGTTTTTTGTTTTCATAATTTGTTTTTATCACATGTAACATAATAACTTGAGATAACTACAAAAGAAAATCATGCCTTAATTGTTTCATGTTGTTTTTGAATATTTTTCCTATTGATTAACGAGATATTTTCTCATTTTCTAAGAAGATTTCATGTCTCCATTTATATATAGAATGCCTTTAGCAGGTGAATTAGGTATTGATTCAAGTTTTGTATATAATTTTATTCTAGGCAATAGAAGTATGAATGAATTATGTAGAGTTTTTGTACACGAACGACCATTACCAGAAACTATTCGACTTCAAATTGTTAAACTGGCGGCACAAGGTGCAAAACAGAATGAAATTTCACGAAAACTCAAAGGTAAAAAGAATGAAAAATAATCATTCAAAAATAAAAATTCAATCGAATTTTTTTCATCATATAGTGCCCAATGTATATGTATCTAAAATCTTGAGTAAATTTCAACAGACTGGTTCAAAACACAGTGTAGCGACACCAGGTGAATACTCATCTTTGATTTTGAATAACATAATTGCTCTATATGAATGATTTTTATCAGATATTATTTCCAAAATTCAACAAATTAGAAGTGAAGATTCTTCAATACTTGCATGCGCGATTCGTGAACGCCTTCTTCACGAACCTTTTTCTACACATGATAATGTGCCAAGTGTAATTTTAGAAAGATCTTTTGAGTTTTGTTCTTATAAATTTTCATTATTATTGATTAGGTTTCTTCTATTAATCGAATACTACGCAAAGTATCGTCTGCATCATCAACACAATCTACCTCTAATTATCAATATGACACATTAACTAAGCCATCGATACCATCGCCTTCTCCAGCATCTGGTGAAACAGATGGTACAATAAATTCATCATCTACATGTAGCTATCAAACTTCAATAGATGATAAAAGTACAGAAATGAATTCATTCAGAGATGGTAAAAGTATATATATATATAATTTATTTTAATTCGTAGATGAGTCGAATTCTTCAATGGAAGAGGTTAAATATAAAATAATAAATGGAGATGATTATATGATCAATGATAATGAAAAAGTTATAAATCATAATCTAGATTCGAAGTTTTCATCAAAACAAAACGCATCACGATATCGAAGTTCTTTTACTGGCAAACAACTAGCAGAACTTGAAAAGGGTTTAATTTTATTATGATATTTCATTTCATCATAGAATCTACTATTGTTTTGTTATTGTGTCCAACTAGCATTTGAGAATTCACACTATCTTGATGTTGATGCACGTCAAAAGTTAGCAAAAATAACAAAACTAGAAGAAAATCGTGTACAAGTAATTTTAACTTGTCTATTTTACACTTTAATCGAAAAAATTCTTATTAATATCGATTAGATTTGGTTTGCTAATCGAAGATCGAAGTATCGTCGTGAAGAAAAACGATGTCATGAAAAATATGCACACATTCCTTGTGAATCCTCTAGAAATATTCAATCCGTAACTTCTCCAATAATACTATCGATATTGAATCCTGACGAATCATTAGGTTATTTAATTGAATCAAATGATCCACAAATTAATTTTCCAACTGGTCTTCAACAGAATTCATCTATACATTCTTTCAACTGTTCATGTAAATCGCTGAACCCAACATATTCATTATCAGCAAGTAATAAAATTGATTATTATGAGATCACCAATTGTAGACTGGCAGAGGCTTATTGAGAAAGATATTAAGAAAGATGTTTAATTTTCTCGGAGGGAATAGAAAATTTTTCATTACCATATTTGAAATAAATTTTTATTATGTAATTAATTAGGTAATTGCTACGAGGATCTCTCATCTATGCAAAAGTCATCATCTTATTATTATCATCCTTCGTATAATACTACATTTTCATCAAACATGATACATCCATCCTGTATGTTTTTCTAATTTTAATTAGAAATTTGTTATTACAACTATTTTTCTTTTATCTAGCGACTTCTCT
Organism: Rotaria socialis; assembly: GCA_905331475.1. NCBI lineage: Eukaryota > Metazoa > Rotifera > Eurotatoria > Philodinida > Philodinidae > Rotaria > Rotaria socialis. Next base: position 33,905 of record CAJNYU010001871.1, on the reverse strand, counting down.
TCAATCATCAATGCCATGATCCATAGTATACAATCGATTTAAATAAAAGATCTATTTTCTATCGTTTTATCTGACTTACAACTATGAGAAGAAACTTCTAATGATAAATATTTCATACAGAGTTACGAAAAAAAATCAGATTAGTAACGCTTGAATAAACTGATCATTCATTAATTCCGTGAAATGTAGATACGACTGAATAGCTAAGTAATAAAACGATAAATTGTGATCGACTAGAGCAAAGATTGAAAATTGGTTCATATTTAAAAGGAAGATTATTGTTAGTTTTGTGTTTCGATTTCTTAAACTGGCCATTTAGTCGATCATTGCAATTATGGTTGACCACAAAATATTATTGAAGCAATATAGATTAGGATGATATTCAATCAAATATAGCTGAATGCAAAGGGGAAAGTGCTGGCTCCAAGCACCAAATTTTACTATAAAGAGCCGAAGGTGCTGAACAGATGCTAGAGATGCTGAAACATGTCAAAGATGTTACTAGCTGTGGAAAAGAAACAATAAAATAAAGGAAAAGTATACAACAGGATGACATAATTCTCTGTTAAACTCATTGTTTTTCCTTGAAATTGGTGAATACACTAATTCTACAATAAAAACAGAGGTGTGCCAAATTAGGCACCTAACTTCACAGAAAATCTGCACCTAACTTTATTACCTTGAGAATCATCATTGAATTTGAATTATTTTCCACGAGTTTATTGTGTATTTTATGAAAACTCAATTTTTAACATCTGAGGCACCCCTCAAGGATCGAAAAAGCATTTGGTTCAGATTTTAGTATAAGTAGTTATATTTCGATAAAGTTAAGTTCTCTGATCACAAATACCATCTTAGATTTTAAAATTCATTGGATTCTAAGAAAGATCTGAAGCACTCTCGGAAAGACTTAAAAACTGCTATTGGTCCAAAGATCCATGAATATTCGATTTATTCTGTTTGAAAATGAGTCCGTTCAATACACAATGTGTTTTTCTATCAGAATATATAAGAACGACTTAGATATTCAATCTTTTTTCTCTCAATAAATTCTAAATACCGCCTAGATTGCGTCATGCTGTTAGAAATAATGCTATTCTCAATTTTATGAAGTGTGCATTTTGAGACGTTTTTCAGGCAATGTTTCGTTAAAAAACTACGATTTAGTTCAAAACTAATATCAGATTCGGAATCAGCGTTAAAAACTGAGTCGATTTATATATGTTGTGAATGATTCTGAGAAAATATTGTTTTTTGAAAAGAAATCCCTGTATCCCTTCCTCAGGGATAGTCTGGTCACAAATCACAATTTTTTCGATAACTCAACCATTTGTTGAGGGATTCTTTTCATCTTCGAACTCGACCGAGATATTCATGAGATTGAACGGTGTGGAAAATTTCATCACGATCTGACTCTCCTTTCGAAAATTATCGTGCCTCCGGACGGACGGGTACACTGACCGATTTTAGAGTGTACTCACTTTTTGAGTACACAAAAAGGTTTTTCGACCCTTGAGGGGGAATTAAGTTTCTATAAAAATACACAACAAAATTGTGGAAAATAATCCAAATTCAATGATGATTTTCAAGCTAATAAAATTATGTGCAGGTTTCTTTTTACCAAGGAGTATGGCATTTCGTACAATGTCTTTTTTTGATACCTGAGAGATAGCAGAAGCTGCACAAATGCAATGGTGATAAAATGAAAAATAAACTTCTGAAAAATAATCAAAGCTCAGTGTTAGTTCTCACACTAATAAAAGAAGGATCAAACTTTTTAGTATATCATCTTGCAATTTGATATACCGTTACTTTCGAACGATACTTCTCTTTTTCTGTTGACTTTTTTATTCTGAAATAATTCTCATTCAGATTCTGTGAATAATTCAAGAAAAAATTCACCTCTACTATTGAAAATGAAGGTAGTTTTCCCGATTCATTTCCATACGGTTGAAGTAAATCTCACTATAGAAAAGGTACTGAGGTGCTAGGGGTTTCAAAACTGCACTTTTCCCCTTGATCTATATAGTAATCTATCAGAAAAATGAAAACTACAATTATTTGCATTGAGAACGAATTTTTCATTCGACAGAATCCTGATGGAAAACATCATTTTCTTCAACCCTGTACTATTCATCGAGAATTTTTCTTTCATATTAGTGTTCAAAAGATTATTATGAAGAGACTAACTTCGTAAGTATTTTTCATCACCAAAGAGCACACTGGTGAATTGTTAATTAAACATTCTGCTATTTAAACGGATCTTCATAGCTATGTAAAGCTGCATAGCTACTTACAACGTGGCGCTTTTCTAACACCATTGCAGTTATTTGAAAGCTAGCACTATTTAAACAAACACACATGAATATTGAGTTATTCAGATATCTGATTCGTTTCTGCCAGAATTTCGGGTTTTATTGTCTTTGTTGTGCCACTGATTATCTACACTATATATTTCGTTTTACTGAACAGTTTCCAAACTTTTATCATAGTTTTTTAATCATGCACGCTATAGGAATACATCATCATATTATGATCATTAACAGACGAAGCTGTTTCTGCAAAGAAAATATAGCTATTTGATTAATAATATAATTATATAAATCTAATTATTCTTTTTCCATAGACTCCTACTCGAAAGCAATCGATACTTTAAGGTAGATGAGTAGTAATGAAGACACATGTTAACTATTAATAAATAGCTAAGAAGAGTTTAGATAACTATACATGTTCATAGAAGAACTTTGCGTTGAAAACTGTAGGTTTTGAGAATGAGCGGCGGATGAATACCATATAGTATTGAGCCACCAAGATATTCGACTGTAATACTTCTCTTTCTCACAGATTATGATTTGTCATCAATATATGAAGGTAAGACATTAAATTGTATCATCATATTTGATTTAGGTTTTAGTTTTTACATCCATGCTCAAATAGGATCAGTCAAATTAAATAAATCTGTCCATTTATTCTAATATCTATATATATTTCAAAAGAAACCGTACCCAATATAGCTTATATGTTTTTCAAAAGCTGTAGAAGTATTTAAATAGTTAAAGCGATGTTTCAAATAGCTGTAGAAATATTTAGATGGTGATAGGTATGTTCTAGAATAATGTTTCATTAAAAATTTTTTTTTTTGAAAATGAGCGGTCTAAGGTTAAAATTCAACCTATATAAAAAATATCATCATCAAAACTGAATTCGTCTACATATTGATTGATTTGTTCATGTTTTTTTTCTTTATCTGGCATTATTTTAATATCTTCATCAAGACGTATAAATAATTGAAAAAGAACTTTTTAGATTCTGCTTTAAAAAACTAATAACAAACTTTTAGCTTGAAATTTTATTGATGATTTAAGTGTATCATTATCTAGGAAAAACACAAATCAAAGTTTCAAACATCTTTTTGTTCAAATTATTTCTACCTTTATCTTTATTATTAATCCATTCTTCATCAATGAGTAATTTAAAATCACGTTTGTTTTTATTCGTTGACTTGTTTCCTTTTCTTTTTATCATTATTTTCAACATCATCTTTAGTGTATTTTTCTTTCATGATCTGGACATTTGAAAATGATTTACTTGTATTTCTATTCTGACCTTGGTTTTGTTCTGCAGCTTCATTAAAATCAAGTCTTTTATCAACATTTGCTGATGTAAATGTATACCGATCTTCAACAGGATATATTTCACTATAAATACAAATGGATAATATCGTGTGATCTTATTCAAGTTTTCTGTGAGAGCAACAATGTTTATCTTGTGCTTCCACATTCTACTACGTTGTACTGACTTGAATTCTGACTATAGTTGAAATAAATTTATCTATTGCTATGCCTTATCGAAGTTCCATATAAGTTTTCGAAAATTTAGTTTAGTCAAACTTGAATTAGGCAACCACTTACGCGGTGAATATAGGATTTGGTGGAATAAGTAATAATGCTTGTTCAGATACTAATTTTTCATCATGTTGACATTGATCTCTGAATTGTTGAATGGCTTTTGTTTGTAGTTGCCATGGAGATTTAATGTTTGCTAAACAATTGAGTTGTAAAATTGCAATATCAAATGTGCCAGAAGGAGAACGCCATTTAATACCTATAACAGTTCCAATATAACATTCACGCAATGAATGAGAAATATTTTGATTTTATTTTTCGATTCCTTTCGATTGTTCGATATTTCGACTAAACTTCTTTTTTACATAGCTTCTCACAAGAGATACTTTTTAGTTAAATTTTCTGCTATTTTAACGAACCTTCATAGCTACTTAAAGTTTCATAGCCATTTAAATCGTGGCGCGTTTATAACATTATAATATCCATGTAAAAGCTAACTCTATTTAAACAATCATATGGCTATCTAAACCATAACACAACTATTTAAATAAAGGTATATGAATCCTAAACTAATCAAATCTCTGATTCATTTCTACAAGAATTTTGGGTGCTGCTTTTTTCTGTTGTGTGACAGATTATCTAAAATCGCGATTTTACGATAATATAATAAATTGCATCATCAACAATATTTGATTTTGGTTTGGCTTCTTCACCCACACCCTGCTCGAACAGCATCAGCCAAATTTAATAAACCGATTCGATTTCTTTCAATATTCATAAATTTCAAGATAATTATCGCGCATAAAATACTTAAAATCTCTTTAAATAGCTATGTAGATGATTAAATAGATGAAGAGTTTGTTTATAGAACAGTGATTCATTAAAAAGTATCTCTTTTGAGAGTGATTTATATTAATATATTATGACATACAGGATAATCCAAAAAGAAACTTTCTCCTTTTTATAAAATTATTTCTGACACTTTAGAATTCAGCTTTGGTGTATTTTTGTTTTTGCAATGAATAGAGCGGAGGGAAGTCTACTGGATAGAGATGTTTTTATTTTGAAACTATCCCAACGTAGTTAGAGACAAATAATCAACTCATTAAATATGAAATCTATTCAGAAATGAAACCAATTTTTCCTATTCCTGATGTCTTCTAAAAATTGAGTAATTCAACAAAAAAAACTGTATTATGATCTCAAATTTTCAGGCTATATTTTTAGATCCTCTCACCTCAAGTATATATATAAATTGTTTGGAATTACTAAAAGTTTGCTACTGCTATTAGCATCGACGTACAATAGCAGAATTTTCATTTTAGCGTGAAGTGATGGATTTTACTAATTTGGCTCTTGCATCACTTGAGTTAGTGTTAATTGCGATCAATTTTACGCCATGGATAAACCATTGCTATTGATATAGGAGTATATAGAAATTATTGAAAATTTGTGACTCCATTATACGAAAAAAAAAACAATATAAGAGAAAACCAAAGAATAGCTTCTACTATTAAACATAAATAATTGTTTGAACATGAAAAAGATCTTTCAAAACCAATCGCTTTTAAATTGAAAGTTTTTTCGCAGCGACTATACTGCTAGTTCTATAGCTACATCATAGTCAAAGCCAACAGTAACTGTTATGGAGAGGTCCTTCATTTGCTCTTTTGTGATGGTATACCGTTTCAGTACGCATTTAATATTTGTTTTTGGTTATGTTGGAATATTATAAAAGTAAAAATACCTCAGTCGAGTAGGATTGCTTCAGCTCTGTCAGGTGCAAAATTACATCAAAAACTGAATTCTAGAATGGTAGAAATAATATTGCAAAAATGGGTAAATTTGCTTTGAAACACCCTGTATATTGCTTGTGCATGAATAAAATCATTACCTAATGTTGCATTTTTTGTGTTACAGCAATATTTTATCCATAGACTAGGAAAGTCAATTCCACGACCGGTTCTTCGTGCTGTAAAAGAAGCAAATATAAAATTTTGGTTTCTGAAATATGTTTTCAACTACAAGCAATTTACCCTGTGCTTCTTTTTTTATTAGACATTATTCTTGTGACTGGTTTTAATATAATGGTGTTTTTTATTAATTGTTTATAAAACGAAAGTACATGTTGATCGTTAAATAATCTACTGGCAATATTCATTTCATCGTTATTTAATAAACTAAATGCTTTGCGTAATAATTGTCCATCAGTTGTATCGCCCCCTCCTACGACTAGTTTGAAGTTTGATATTTTGGTTTTTTCTAAAACTTCAGATGAAACTATTTTACGTTCGATACTATATTTTAATGAATTCCAAATAATATCCAAATATTGTACGAGAACGTTTTCAACAGTTAATTCTGATTCATCAAATGGAAAATTGTAATGATACAGATAACAGCATTGTTCGTCATTTGTAAGGAAATCCAATAAGAAGAAAAAGCATGGGCCAGTAGAACGCGTGCCAATAGTTGTGTAACTAATATCATATTCATCCATTGAAACATAAACATCTACACTTGGAACCAAACTTTGAGAAATATTTTCATATACATTTGTAGAAGCCATTGTTTTAACTGTTTAATTTTAATTTATGATTGGCAAATAAATGCGATTGGTGATGAATAAAAATGTTTTGTAAAATAGTAACTATTTATATTCAATTGAGTTTTATTCGAAGATTCTAAACTAGTGCTTGTTGTTTTTATAGCGTTTGAAATACAAATGTATCATCATCAGTGTAAATTCTTAAATTACATTTTACGAACGTTCGGATGCTATCTTTAGAGTGACATTATATGAATTGATACAGGACAACCAACTTTTGGATCTATTAAAAAATATCTTTGTGCAAATAATGTTAAATATTCACAAGACTATTTATGAATTGATTGATTCTGCTTTCATGACTATCCTCAGTAATTGTATACATAGATTGCAGATCAATCGACTGATAAAGAATTTCTAGTGTACAGCGAAAATCAAGGGGGAAAAAGCGATTTATGAGTTTCATGATTTTTCTGAGTTTAGCTGATTTAAAATGAGTTTGAGAAAACGAAAAATTTACTAAACCAACTAAAAACTATTCCAAATCATAAATTATTACTGAAAATCATTCAAAGGCACCGAAACTCACGCAAACTCATTCCAATACAGTTAATTTATATTGATTGTAAGTTTAGTTTTACTGTGATTTAAATCAGCTTTTTCCCCCTTGGCAAAAAATCCCATAAAAATTAAAATGAAAGATTTTTTTCCTATCACAGTAACCGATTGAAAGTAAGTCAGACATTCATGTAGAGCTTCGCCATATTTGATGGAACAGTTAATTACGTTGTGTGCGATGCCAAGAAAATTTCTGATGTTTTTTTTTATCATGATGATATCAGACTTTTTCTGATTATGTATTTAATCAAAATTTGTTTGTAGGAATATTGCATGATTACATTTTGTATCATGGGTTATAAGATTGCTGCTTTTATCCATCTTGATTCTCATAATGGTTATTATTGAACAATTTTCACAGTGAATATAGTAGAATTTGTTCATGTCTGTTTTCTCTTTCCTTTACGAAAAAAATTAAAATATAACTATAATGCGTCCATATCCATACGGCAGCAAAGAATAATAACCTTTTCATCATATATTAGACAAACGCACGCTTAACATTTTGCTACATTGGCTGAATGTGAACGTTTGTTTTTTCTTAAATTTCTCTGGCTTGTTTGAGAAAGAAACGAAAATTACTCTTTTCTTCTCTCACATACATTGACGAACAAATACAACAGCACTCGAACATTCCATGATATAATGCACATTGACATAAATGCTTGGTAATAGTTTGTATATATTGTCTTCTATTTTCCAATGTAATATTTTGCTTGAAATATAAAAATGATGCAAGTAAGCAACAGTATATTACGTCGTTTCTCTATTTTGTTTTGATAGTTTTGGTATTTAAACTAGTAGCTTATCGGTTGTGCAATATTAATTGATAAATATTTCATCTTAATTGTAACCGAAATCGATAGAAATATGACTAAAAAAAATCAAAATTTGTTTTATTTTTATAGAAAAGAAGAAAAGCGTTTGTTCAAAATTTTCTTAACATAATTTAAATGTAGCTTCATCGCATTTCATTAATTTTGTTTAAAAAGAAATTCAATTGTAATTTGATAATGTTTGTATCTAGATATTTTTATCAATAACGAAATTGTTATTGGTTTGCATTTATTAGAAAAAAATCTTTAATTATAGAGTGATAAGTTTATTTTCTTATTCATAACTAAATGAAGAAAAATACATTTTTTGATAAATGTAGTATAGAAATTAATACAAAAATATCGAATTTTAAAGATGTGAAATTAATACTAAATGAATGAATTTTATGAATTTAGGTTGTCTTCTTGAAAAATAGAGAAAAGAAAGATAGAATTTATTTTTATAGATCTTGATTAATAATATATTCAGTCATTGTGAAGAATTCATATGTTTAGAATATAATTGGAAAAAGACTTGATTATATATATAGTATTACGTTGAAAACAGGAAATATTTCCATTCTTTATTAGCAAATTTTTTTTATGAATTGATTATTATTGACAGAATAAATGTGCCTAATCCAGAGGAAAAAATTAATAACTTATATTGTTTCACTTAAGAAGCTGTTATTTGATTCAAGATTTAATAAAAATTATCCTGCTAGAATGATATTGTTTGAAACATTTTGTTTCAAATATAGCAGAGTGAATTTAAGATATTCCTGCGCTTTTCTACATATTAGTCTTGACTACTGTGCGGCATGATCAAATCTTTTATTACGGTCACGTATTAATCGTTCTCTCTGGTTTATCTCAAGTCGAGATCTCTTTTCTTGAACGATGCTTGCTTTGACGAAAAGTTAGAGACAGCGCCAAAACAAATCAAAATGATGCGATTATTATTAAAGATAAAGAAAACTATGTTCTTAACCTCTTAGCTGTTAAATTTTTTAGAAATAAAATAGTGAACTTTTAGCAAAATTACTTTTGATACACAGGAACATAATTGATATGTAACATCAGAAGCAAGAGATACTTGCAATCAGTACTGTATGTTCGAGCCGATCCATAGCATGCAAAGGAAACAGAGCTAGGGAATTATAGTCTTAATATTTTCCATAAAGATTGCTCTAACGATCCGAGATGGAATCGGTACAGATTACCGACCGATCTAGTGGTAGCCCAACCTGTTTATCTTATGTACTTTTCGCTTTTATTATAGAAATTTGTTCGACTTCCACTAGGTCTTGATTGTATCTCATAGAGAATACATTAGGAAGTTTTCAATAGACTTTGTCTATATCAGATATCACAATTCCAAATGTATAACTGATACAGGTAAGAATCTTAGACTGATCGATCCGCTCCTGACGGCTATACTGGCCGATAGCAGCTAAGGAGTTAAGGAAACCTTTCTTCACAGGACTTTTGAAGGAATCCTCATTAGAAAATTTTGAAACTTTCATTGCAGATAGATATCGACAAGTAAAGCAAAAATTGTCACTCAAAATTTCCGAATAGTTCCCTGTAGGACAATGGTGTCGCAAGGATTTAAAACAAACCTTTTTCTAGCCATAATACATATAACAATTCTTTTACGGATATTTTATACTTCTCTGTTAATGCTTAAATTATGTTGAATAGACAGGATAGTTTAGAGTGTATATTGAACTGAGAAAAGTAAAGATGAAAATATTTTTTAATTTGGAATTAGATAAGAGTTCCGTGAATTAATTCTATTTGATTTAATCAAATAGAAAGATACGTGCCGAAGAAAGTAGAATTTAGGACAAATTAAAAGCGAAAAGAAGTTTCAGATGAAACTTTAATTTGTTCTAGAAATATTTATACTTCTTTTTTTTTAGTTGTATTTTCTCCTGTAAAACTTATGGGTAATTATTTTGGTTCAGAAAAATTCAATAAATTATCGCAATAAGTTAACAACATGACATTATTTATGTTATAACAAACTAATGCAGCTAAAATAGATAATGGAGATGTGGTTATTTTAGTACTTGCGACTGCCCATGACCAAATGTATTAAAGAAAAAAACAAGGCATTATTTTGATTACAACGTATTGTGCAAACAAACGGTAAGCCATACAACACGAATCTACAATATTTTATCTTTATTAGGAGCATTGACTCTTTCATATGTTTACACAACGAAGATTTATTTGTTTTCGCGTACAATAGTTAGACCAAAAGTTGAATCAGTAAATCTATAATATCGAAACTACTGATTTTATAAATTTGTACAATTCTGAAGGGCTAGCTTAGTATTAATGTTAAGAAAATGCTAACACTTTTCGTCCATGTCGAGAATTATAAACCGCTTCCTGTAGGAAAACATTGAAGAATGCTGGGAACTTGGGAACAGAAATCCACCGCATGGAGCCGGGGACCAGACCTCTTTGGTTTCGCCAAGAACCAAGAGCAACCAGCTAAATCCGGTAACAGGATACGACTAGCAGATTTCTGCGTTACTTATCCGGACTTTTCCAGCGGTTTTCGACCGGAAACGATGTCTTTCCTACCGGCTCTCGCTAGAAATTCATTGCACCAGCAGCTAGAATCGCCGTTTTGAATTGTCAAGATTAAAAAATTTAATATTTTTGCATTAGTACTAAGTTAGCATTAGTATGATAATAATGTCTATCAGAATTATGTAGGGTATTTTCTACATATATCCAGAGTCCACTTTAAGGATCATATATTAGGAGGGTGTAAGGCAGTATTTTCAGAAAAAGCTTGCAGAAAAATGATAAAATGTAGACAAAATCTGCCCTTGTGGCTGTAGAAAATTGAAAATTTTGGATTTTTGGGGAGTGTACAACCCCCTGCCCCCTCGCTCGTATGAGGCTGGGATATGTCAATTTAGTCCTAATATCAGATTTTGATTAGTCGAATTTTCTTTATTTCTTTCCATCGAGGATGGAACTGGCACCACTCTGAGTAGGTCAAGTCGGCCGATTCGCTATTTGATCAATAAAAGTCAGTGTGCTATCGATCACCGATCCACCAGCAGTTGAATGTTGTGTCGATAATATCAATCCATACTTAAACCGGAACATTGTTTTATTTTGACGGGTCCAAATTAACACTTTCATAAAATATAAATGACACCATACAATTTAAACCAATAAAAATGTTGGATAACTGTGTGTAATAGAAGAATAAAAGCAAATAATTTAGATCGATAAAAATCGTTCGACTTTAGATCGCCCAGTTTAGAACTCTTCTTAGCAAGTACATTCGCAATTTCACCTGAAGCAAAATGGCGGTAGCCTGATTTGTTGCCATTTCCCCTATGTAGTTAGCTAATATCCAAACTCATTTTGCATTCGTTCTGTCTTCCATATGTGCATTAGCTTTTTTCTAATATAAGTACGATAAAGAGAATGGAATTAAATAGAATTTGTTGTTAGGACTAAACTAATATAACTAGAAAAAGCTTGTTAGCGTAAATTCTTCGGGACTAAAATGTGTTACTCACGTTTGTTCTTCTTCCTTAGCAAACTAGTGTGAAATACGCTAAATTATTGTTTAAATTCTCTTTCCTTGGTCGCTAATGTCTGTAATCTGGGGTGTCTATAATGAAGCGGGTGAGTGGGGAGTTGGAAAACCTCGACTTAAAACGTACACTCACTATTTTCTTCGAAAATTTACGTGAGTTTCACAAAAAATACACATAATCATGATAAGCATTAGCATAATGCTAATTTAAAACTATTCAATTAATTTGTTTTTGAACTCTCATGAAAAGCATTAAAATTAGCATAAATTAATGCACTTCTGATGCTAAACCAGCATTTCTGATAGAATGTTTACATGAATAAAAATAATTATTTACTTATCTACCATAGGATCTTGTTTCAGTGAAGTCTCACGACTTGCGCGTTATTATTATTATTATTAAATCATTTTCTAATTTAAGTGCAAGCTATATGAACTTGGAAATATAGATCAAGTCTTAAAAAATGAATAGAACTTTATGTATGTGTTTTTTGTTTAGATCAAATGACTAGTCAAATAGAAAGTCTACCTAATGAAATTCTTCGTCATATCTTTTATCATTTATCATGGTCTGATATGTTAACATCGTTATGGTCATTAAATATTCGTTTTAATTCTCTTGTGTGCTCAATTCTTTCAAGAAGTGACCAAACATCGAATAGTGGCATTCTTATTACACGAGGTTTATCTTATAATAAATATTATTCAATATTATTTCCATTGATTATAAATTCATTATCACTTTCTTCTTCTATTCAACGAATTCATTTCGATGAAACAAATTCAATTTCTTGTGATCTTATTTATGAATGGTTGTTTAACGAGAAAAAAATCTTTCATTTTCCTAATCTTAAATCATTTATTCTTACTCAGTGTGGATCAATTGAACCAGCAGTTCTGTGTTTATCTTATCTTATTGAGCATCAATTAGATGAACTTACATTAACGTTTGACCAGGAAATGATCCTGCAGTTTTCTTATGAAAAACAATGTTCGCGAATGATTTCTGATACAGGTAATTTATCTCTTTTTTGATAGTTATTTTAAAACAAAAAGAGTTTCGTCTAGAGTGAACAAAATGATCATAGTTCCGGAACGAACCAATGTGAGCACGAATCAGCCTTAAGGTTGGGGAGTTACCAGAGATGTTCATCGCGGTTGAAAATCTGCCGCTGTTGCGTCGCGGACTCAGAAGAGAGGAAACTTCCTGCCCTAATCAATCTACGGTTTTCTTACCCAGTAGATTCTGTCCGATGAGATTACGTCTGAATTTATCTTAAATATGATTTGATCATTTATTCATTGAAATGTCAATCGATTGTTAGATATATGAATTGGCAGAATTAATCAAAAAAGAAAGAAAATGACACCTTGTAAATACGAGTTTCACAGTATTAAATATGAAGTTAAAGACAATTTTTTAGAGAAAACGGTATTAGTGCGTTGCCTGTGAGATTCATGTGAGAAAGAAGATGAACCTGCGTCTATTGTTAAATACAAAATTTTGCAATTTATATTTCGTATTGTTAGTCAGCGTCCGTAATGAAAGATTTTTATTCAAATATATTACAGTGGGTTCAAAAAAAAAGGATCCAGCACAGAAATCCTATATTCAATATTTTTTCATAATAGTAGTGTGGTAGAGTTTTGTTTCGTTCCTGTGTCTGTGTCGCAGTATATTGTGAAGTATTGCTTAAGTGTTTATAATGTTTCCATAGCAATATCTATTATCGTCGACACCTATATACTTGAATACTAATTTTAGATCGTATTTTTCATAAGATTTTCTTTATAATAATTGACAGTTTCTTTTTTCTCTTTGATAAGAAACAGAAAGACAAATAGCAATGATGGGGCAACTTCTTTGCAAAATATTCTCTGCTCAATGTCAATTAAAAACTCTTCGACTTGATATTAGTAATGTTTTCAAAAGTGGTCGTACTCACCAGTGCTTAGAATCAAAACCGTATCTCTCTTCGGATTCTACTCAACATGAACTTCAATCGTATTGTATGACTCTTCGTTATTTATATATTCGACTTAATCAAACATGTTTTCTTGAAAATCTTATTGAACATGCACCCAATCTCGAACAACTATCAGTTGAGTTTCATTATTTACTAAAATTCGGTTCATGTGAGACATCGAATGTTGAAATTTTGAAACAATCAAATGAAAATTGGTTTAATAAAGTGAGAAAATGAATTTTTCTTGTTTTATTTTTGTGCTTAATACAAAGAATATCGAGTTCTGTTTAGACACCAAAACTACGATATTTTAGTTTAAAAACGTTGATTTGCAATGATTTAGAATTTGTTTAATTGAAATGGCTTCTTAATAAATTTAATTATATTGAAAAATTTCAACTTCATCTTCGAAATAATCAACGAATCCAAAGAAAATGTCAAAATATATGGAAATCTGTTATTGATGCAAATTTTATTCGTCATTATTGTCTACCTGATAAAATAATTAATTTACTTTATTTTGATTTTTATATTTGTTCAGAATGTCAATTATCATTGAATGATATAGAAAAAATCATTGATTCATTTAAAATTCATTCGTTTTTTATTTCACATCAATGGACAAATGTTAAATGCTTATTTGATCCTATAATGTCATGTCAACATCTTTTCTCTTCTTTTTCTAATACACTAAAATTACCTAATAATCTTATGTAAGATATTTATTTTAATTAAAACTCTGACAACTTCTTAATTCAATTGTATTCTTTTCTTTTAGTAATCAGTCATATGTTTTTAATTGGCCAAATATCGACAAACTTTCGTTTCGGTTACATCCATCATTATATTTATTTCTCCAAGAATTCAATGACTTATCTCCTAATATTCGTTGTATCAAAGTATACAAAAGTAAATTTTGTTTTGTCATTTGAATGCTTTTTTAATGCTGGAAGCAATAGATAAGTGGTTAAGTTCATAATTTCATTGCATTTAATATCTAAGACAAAGAAAAACTATAGAGAAAAATAGACACTATTAAATTTCATTGAAACAATTAGATGAAAAAGAAGATGTCTCATGAACATCAATCTATCTTGTGTTCAACTAAACCCAGAAGAAAAATAGTAAAACAATATTTAAAGTAAAAAAAACTTGTTATTTTTATAGACCAAAGAAAGGATTTTGACGATTCTGATCTTCTGATGTCATTAAATAGCTTATCAGAAATGAAGCAATACAAAAAAGTTGATATGGCCTTTCGAAATGTTACGAAAATTCAATTTGGAACATGGTTTGATCGCCACAGTGGTTAGTAATCATTTTTTTTCAAAGATCTTAAACAAACGAACGGAACTCATTCTTCATTTATAGCTTAAATCAAATAGTTTCAATTCTTTGTAGGACTATTTTCTCCATCGTGCTTGTCATGAAATAAACTTTTATTCTTTGTATTATAGATCTGATAACTCGTAGTTATAAGCATGCTTTAAATGTAAATTTTGCAGTCGCTAACACAGATCAAAAGTTTTTCCGTCGTGAATAAAAAACCATTCATGGAAAAGGCAGTTGAGTGATATCGAATTCAGTTACCAATATTAAAGTTGAATATTCGAACTCTACTTCAGGGTGGGCATATGTAAACTATTTTGAAGAACAATAATATCTAGAGCTGTGCACTTTCACTGGATTGATCATCGACACCAACACTGACAACGTTTGAGGCATTGTCTACATCAACAATAACTGAATACTGATCGTACTGACTGGTTGACTGCATTAACAGCGACATGCACTTAAAGATTGACGTAGCCATATTGATTTTCATAGACTCTAATTTATATAGGGAATCGTATGACATTATCTGGACGTAATATATGGATGCACAGAAAATGTTTCATGGCATGAAAGTGTATCAACTTAATGCTTTCTACCGCTTTTTTTCTTCGGATCAATATAATCCATTCAACATTATATAGAATAAAATCCGTTTTATCATTTTGAGGAATGATAGTGAAAAAATAAGGGACCTTTTTCAAGAGACATCCCAAATACGACTGAATCACGAATTCAACCATCATTTTCTAGGAACATGACTCTTATTGTACGTCCAAATCTATATCTTCAATTCATGAGTCCTTTTTTATGTGACTTTCTATGAAATTGTTCATCCTTTTAAAAGAAAAGCAGTGAGCATAAAGTAAAGTGAAATCAAGGGTTCTCGACCTTTTTGAGTTTACTGATTGGAGTCAAAACTTAAAGGTCAACTATTGCTGCTTCCTTCCACTGTCACTACAAAGACAGGAGATATGTTCAGGTAAGAAGAGGAGATAAATACACTGTGTAGCATCTGATTGAGGGTAAAGACAAAACGAGATCTGGTAGGCATAGCACCTGAATGCAGGTGCGGGGTAAAGGAATATAGAAGGAGCAACATTTGACTGACGGCGAGGGTAAAAGATGGGGCTAAGTGTATCATGTGGGTTGGGACGTTGGCTCAATGGGAATGCGCATGGACCGGTTCTATTGGAAGAAGCACTGTGATGAGTGTAGAAATCATGATGACTGAAGTTTTGTCATTGGGCGTAGTTCTCTGCTATTCTATATAAAATAATCATTGCAAAAGAGACGAAACTTGTAGAAATAGACAGTGAAAAGCAAGTTTTCGCTGCAATTCTTGCAAAACTAAAATGTTAAACATCAAAGAGCTTTTATCACAATGTTGACAGTCCATATGAGAGATCTTGCCATCTAAATGACAGATCATTACGAGATCAAAAAGCGGCATGCCAAAAAACTTGCTAAGCTACTGAGGACATCAAAACCTCTGCCACTAGCTTAAAAGAGTAGTGGCATCTTTTCAGCGATACTCGAAGAAAATCGAGTACATGGAAGCAATTATCTCATCGTGTACTTCAACAGAGAAGGAACTAACTGAGTCTTGTGTGAACTTCCATGGAGATAAGCCTATCTATCGGGAGTATTTTCCTAAGGTGCTTTTTAGGGCTAATTTAAAGAGATGAAACTAGAGAAAGGTTAGAGAATTTTCTAGAAAAAATTTAAGAAAAGTTTTCTCACTAGTTTTATAGTCGGCAGCGTCTTCTACAAAATAATGTCTAAGCAAATTCGAGATTTTGTTTCCTCGAGACGTTAGAAGTTTTTTAAGAGAGCGACTGCACGCATGACATAGTTGCTTAGATATCATTTTGAAAAAGATGATTCGGACCATAAAAAAGCGTCAAAAGAGAACTTTCTAAATCTTTCACTCATTTTCCCCTAGAGGCGCAGAATCTACCCGCGTGCGCCTACAGTGTGTGGGGAAATTTTTCGGCTCCTAAGAGAATTTTCGTAAAATAGCTGGGGGAAGTACGGGGAATTTTGTAAAAATCACGGCAGATTCTGCACCCCTGTTTTCTCCTGATTTTACCATCTAAGTTTAGCTTGGAAGACTGCTTTTGAACAACACTTTCTATACATAGACTTGTGTTCAACCCTATCCTCTATTGATTTCTATGGTGAAAACCACAGGTCTCTGCGAATTTTCGTTCAAAAATTATGTTAGTTTCTTCAGAAAATGAACATCACAAATAATATCCTTGAGAAATGATAAGAGACACAACTTCTCTCATTAAACGTATGTCTTTATCTAATTGGTTCGCATCGCACACGTACCCTATATAGAATTGTGTATTGCCCATTAAAACTTTGCAAAATGACAACCTTGCCGTGAAAAAAAACTGACTTTTCTCGTTCATTTAGTAAATTCACGAGCTATCAATTAGAAAACCATCCATCTATTTATAGTTTACTTTAATATGCATTTATATGGATGAGTTAAAAGATAGATTTTAGAAAAATGAACTTCATTTTGAAAAATATCAACTCGAATAAATAAATTTTTTTGTTTCACAAATATTCTTATGGAAACGATGTAGAATCTAAAAATACTTTTTGTAGCTCGTGTCGATGAACCAATAGATCGAAATGAAGTACGTGAAAAAGTACTTGCTCATCTCATTTCAATGACTGTACAACTCAAATATCTTCTAGTTGAACAATTCGAATGGCTCTTACATGTTGTTCAATACGTAAGTTTTCGTTTATTTCTGATATTTTGATATAATTGATTTGAATATATTCAATTCAAACAAATTGACAGCTAAATCTTGTATCATTTGAAGGACACTGATATTTGTTAAAGTACCTCGTTTAATAATCTACAAGTTTTAGTTTAGACTAATTGCATAGTATATGAAAAAATTGTATGATATTCTGTTTTTTTTGTACAGTTGCACCGTTCAGTTATTTTGAAGTTTAGAATCTTTTTATTGAACTTTATCAAGTTTTTCCAAATCTAGAGATTTCATTTTTATTTCTTTTTGAAAAATATTTAAGAAAACTTTAACTTCGACTAATTCAAAATTAGTTTTGAGTCTAGAGGTTGACGTTACCGTTGTAATTCAAAGTCACAACTAACTATAATTTTAATGAAGAATTAAAGAATTATGAATTGATCTTTTTCTTTTATCTTTTACAAATATACAACTTTTTTTTTGAAGCTTTTATGTCAAATTATTAATAAATGAAAATTTAACAGAAGAGACATACATGTATTAACAGTTCTAAATCTCCATAAATGTCATAATCCCATTACACTGGGTATCCATAATTTTATGTCACCATATCCATACTCATGATTCATGGGTATTCGCCTTTCACAACTAATTCATAATTGGCGTATCACCTTTGGATAACGACTTTTGATATAACTATGTATTTTAAAGTTGTATTAATAAAGGTAATACCCCAAATTCCTCAACTTTAAAATACATACACTGTAAAAAAATAGGAACTTTACGGAACGTAGGAAAATACGAAACCTTTAGAGTTTCGTATTAAATATAATAGTTTCATTGCAGACCCAGTACGAAACTCTAAAGGTTTCGTATTTTCCTACAAAACGTTTTTTTTTTGGTCTACGGAACTTAAAAAGGTTCCGAAGAAAAAAGGATCTTCACTGGGGTACACGGTAAGATCCTTGAAAGGTTCTGTGTAAGCTTTTTGTCATCCACCGAACCTTTCTTTGAGGTTCCGTAAAGTTCCTACTTCTTTTTACAGTGTAGTTATATCAAAAGTCGTTACCCAAAAGATAATACGGAAAGTGAGCTGATTTTATATCTTTGAAAACGTTGTTACTGGAGAAGGTTGATTTGATTTTTGAAAAATCATTATCGGGTGTAACGGGATTATGACATCACTTTTATATCTAATTTTATCATCTTCCAGACACTTTAGATTTATAGAATTTCATTTCCTTGTTATCAACACACATATTTTTACATTAGAAGATTGGATCGGATATTTATTGAATCTGAATAAACAATGGATATTAATTTTCTATTGAGAGTAGAATTTTTATGACACGTTTCTCAAGTAGAGATGTCTTTTAGCTTTCAAATAATCTTTATTATTTGTTGAAAAAAGATATTATTTTATCAATTATATTCAATTAAGATTTAAAGAAAAAAGTCCAAGTGAAGTTTAGATTCAATCAAATATATTCACCATTATTTTTTGCATTCTTCATTTCTTGTTGTTAATACTTTTTGAATAAAGTGTATCATTTTAGAATTAAAAATTTTTTTCAATCAAACTCACATTAGTAGAATAATTTTATTCTTGTCATAAAATTATCAAATTCATCACACTAGTCCAACATCTTGTAAATAAGATCTTGATCGAGATATAAGATACAGAAATTCAATATTTTGAATTTTATATTTGATCTTTTGCTTCAAACAATTACATTTTTCATACTAATAATAAAAATCATAAGCCAAAATCCTGCAGTTAAGTTTATATTTAAAAGTGAAAAATATCTATGTGAACATTCAGCGCAAGTTAAGTTTCTTTTAAAAATATTACAAAAAGAAACAAGATGTATAGAAATGCAAGAAATGTTCTGATACATGAAAGTCACTTTTTAAAAGAGTTGAACAATATGCCTGTCGTTGCAAATGTTCTATGTAAATCGTTATTAAAATATCTTTTTTTCTTTCCGATTTAGACATCTTACGAATTAAGAACGAATGCATTAAGTAGTGTTCGATATGCTGAATTTTGTCTTCCCAGTTGTCATTATGGTTTCGATAAAGCAAACCATATTGGTAAACATCTTGTGCCCTTTATTAGCACATATATGCCTCGTTTACAAACATTACGTCTTTGGCGACCAGATGATTTTCCTTGGACATCAAGTAAGTTTATTTTAAGCCAACAAAACTAATCACAATTAAATCTCTTACTAATCTATGATAACTATTATTCTTAGTTTTTAATTTTTAATTTTATGTTATCCTTTATTAATCATACAGATATTCTCACAATAATATATAGCTCAGAGCTGGGCAGCTCCGATCATTTTCCAAATCTTCAGACCTTTTTTTATTGAAGCTATATATAAGAAAGTTGACACTTAATTCGATTCTTCACTACAAAAGTAGTTCGGCAATACAAGTCCTTTAATTGAATAAAAATATCGAACGATTAGTTTATATAAAAGAAAATATAGATTAAAAGAAGATTCCCTGAAATGATCTATATGGTTCGATAATGGAACAGAAAACTATTCTCTGTTGAAACTCATGTCTTTTACGGATTAATATTGTTTCGTTGTCTTTTCTTCATTTAAGTTCGACCAGATAATGGAATAAGATGCACCAATGTGTCTCCACTTATTCAATGGATCAAGTCTCTAGAAACATCCGAATCGATTGGTATACATACATACAAATGTAGTCATTTTATACGAATAAATAACATAATTCTTGTGTTTTAGCTCAACATGTAAACGTCTTTCAACAAGATCTTTGTCAATTGGTCGAAAGATTAAAAGAATTTACCTTTCTTGATATTTATGGTACCATTAATTATGAAAAAGTTCAAGCTTATAGGTTGATGATTCAAACTTGTTTTCCTCATAGTCGAAATGATGTTAAAGTATCAAGATTTCGTCTCTGGTTTTAATTTCCTGTTTGTTATATACAACAGATATTTGTTAAAGACAATAATCATAGCTCATTACGTGCTTGTTTTTCTGTTTATCTCTTTTTGATGTTATAAACTGTAAAATGCTTACATCCAATAATAAAATGTCAATATTATCGCTGAAACAATATTGTATTGGTTTATAAAGAATTTTAATGGCGTAGCTAGAGGCGGCTCAGTTTTCCCCATACACGTTTAAGTTTTGTGCCGATAATGATATTATTTTTTCAATGATATCATCTTTCACTCTTCCGTATTCTTTCCTTTCTACCATTTCTTTATTGTTCTACAATGTGATCATAGCTCTCTCGTGTTCTCTCTCATGTGCAAACTTGTGTGGTATATGAAACATTTACATTCTAACGATGTGAAGTAATCAATTTTCACATCATTACCGAGGGTAGCGGTATAGCTACGTTTCCCGTTTGGCATTATGCGCTTCCTTTAGAAAACGTTAAAATTGCTATAAATGTGGATGTGAGTCCCTACAGGAGGCTTAAAAGAGATTAGCAGAGGGTCTGTGGAACCACTTACCAAGTCGGCCGCCAGTAAAATTTTGATTTTCGGCTTAACTATCTAAAATGGAAGGTCTAGTCAAACCATAAGTGAATCCAAAATATCAGGTCTTTCTGATGTGCCTGTAAAAGATGCCAGCGTTTGCAAGTTATACACAATTTACATTTGATAAAAAAAAGTGAAGCTTTTAGGGTGTCCTTAGTATTTTATATTTTTCTCCGCTTCTGCTCATTTGTTTGACTTCAGGAACATCTCAAAAGATAGAGAAATCTTTTCCCTACAAAACGTAGTGATTGATTTATTTATCCAGCACCACATATCAGTAGATAATACTAATATACAGACAAAAATTACTATTGGTTAAAATGGGGACTTTTCAGTACTTTGACTATAACCATGCCGGATTTCGCCATCCCAAAATAGTTCAGATTTTTTCTGAAAGCCCTTGAAATTCTGTATCTTCTAAGGTATTACTTATTCAGATAAAAGTTGAGTGAAAATAATTAGTCTACATAACAAATGTTGACATCGGATAGTTTTCTTTATTCAATTGAATCCGAGATCAGCTGATTATATTTTACATGATTGTTCAAATCCAAATATGATTTCAGATTCGTGATCAGCACGAAACGTTCACCATAAAAATATCATTAGATTAAATACAAAGTTATCTAAGCTAAAAAAATACCTACAGCCTCTGGCCTCGGATTGCAAGTTTTTGAAAATGTAGGAATTAGCACAGGATCAAACTTTTTAAAAATACGGGAAAAGGCGTAAAAAATCAGAAAAAGATAGGATATTAAAAATTCGTTGTTTAGATTCGAATTAAACGTTGTTTTAAACTTTTCCTGCATCAACTTAACATATGCACGAAATTTTTGTCAATATTTCATTTTAATTCTTTCTTAGATTAAATTAAATGAGTTAGACAGGGTGTGGGTAATGGTTTGCATTGTGTTTATACTCACATCAACCTACACTCACACCGAGTATGAAAATTTTCAAAAATCGCATTTCGAGTTTTTTAACCAAGAAATGTTTTCAAAAAATATCAATGACAGATCGTTAGTTGTAGAATTTCAGTCTTTACAGGCTGCCTATTTTGTTTTGACTTTCGTAGCTAAGGACAATGTAAACTCTTATACACTTTCTAACTCAATTTACCGTTTATGAGCTTCCATACAGATGTATCAATTTCGTTTTTGTGTATAACGATTAGTTACAAAGAAAAGACTATTGCTAATAAAAATCAAATAACTCTGATCATGTTAAGTGCTTCAAAATTGGTGAAGAAAAACTGTACCTCAACATTACTAAAAATGTCACGTTGTTTTCTTGCACTTTTTATCAAAGCAAAAATAGCTTGGAGAAAACGATTTTAATGTTTTAAAGCCTGGTCAAAGAGCACTACAAAACTAACTCGAGAAGTGTTTCATCGGGAGAAATAGTTGCAGAAGAAGCTGCAGCTTATTAGTGGCCCTGAAGAAAATGGTCTTTTTATGTTACAGTCAAGCAACCAAAACTCCTCTCTATAACCAAGAGACTTAATCCAAAAACAGTCATTTTATGGCATAAACATATCATGACAAGTTGCATCAAATCATGTTTGAACGAACTTTCTAACTCACACAATTTCCAAGATAATGAAAAACAAAGTGTGTCAAAAAAAGGTCACAGCGTTACGCTTGAACAAAACTATTTACGTAACATAGCATATGATAGGCAACAATAAAAGCTTTTAAAAAGCACACAACTATTTATAAAGACTATTTTACTTTGTTTGAATATCTTAACTCAAAATAGTCAGTTATTTTCATTTAGCCCGTTTGATAATGTGAAAAGAAATTGTAAATAAAATAGAGTCCTTTCAAAAAAATTCTAAGAACACAAAAGAATCAATAATTATCGAATAGATCTGTTTAAAAAACACGAGAATTATACTAGAACAAGAGATTTTTTAGCAATTTTCTACTTTTTTTCATTTTTATAGGACATATAGGACGAATCCGAGGCCAGCTTTCACTTCAACTGTACGAGAAAAACTGTAAACTATTGCAATAATATAAACATTAGTTTTTTTTAACCAGAACCAAAGTAAAAAGAACTAAACCATACATTTCTCGATTTTTGCTACTATTAGTTTTTTTAAATACTTTCTAGCAAAGTAATATGATATCTTAGTCATCATTTGTTCTATGAATGTGATGCTCAATGAAACCGAAGACTAAACACATGTCGTTCTTGTTGGTTATTATTCTTTTGACGGGAAATGACTCGCTATTTTACTTTATCAATCATTTTTTTTTAAATCTATTCGTAATTTATAATGGAAATAAATATAGAGTGTCCTATGATATAATTGCTTGAATTCGAAAAGACGTTTTTCACGTCATTATTTGTATAGATTCATACGTATTTATTTGAAAATATGTAATACCTTTTTTTTTTTATAAAGAAGAAATATTTTGTCGATAAATGAAATCTATTCTATTAAAATAAATGTGTATCAATAGCAGATAGTTACCTTTGATTTTAAATTGATTCTTGACAAAAATAAATAATGGTTTGTAGAGAAACGAATAAGAATTAATTCTTTAGTTGTATCTTTCTATATTTAAATTCCGCATCAGAATATGTGATATATTGATTTCTTTTCTTTATGTTGACACGTTTTATCTATTATTTATCTTTTCATTGTTTTGATATTCGAAAAAGAGATTTAGTTTATAGATAATGATATTTGTTGTTAATGAAATTTCAATAGAAAAGTGAAAGAAACGATAATTGAATTGTGATAATATTTTGTTTTAGATGACATCATTATTTTCATCTTTATCTTCTGTAAAAAAATATAAAATAGAACATTCATTTGTTCCATTAGTTGTTTCATCTGAATCATTTATAATAATTTATGAAGAACATCCTCGACCATTGATTCGTTTATTTAATAGTAATTGTTATCAAGTAATGTTTTTGTATGTTCCATCATTTTTAGTTGATATTTGTTATTAAATCCATCAATAGGAAAAATTGAATTTATAAATGATTATAAATTATTAAAAGAAAATCGTTCAATGTCATCGATTTGTTCAACAAATGATCGACGTTTATTTATTTTATATCGTTTTGGTGAATATTGAGATCAATATCCAAAAGGTAAACGTATTCGATCATCAAAAGGTCAAATAAAAATTTTTTTCTCTTTGTTTATTCTTTTTTTTGTTAAAACTATTTGTTAGATGATTTATTTGTTCTTGGTTTACTCATTGTTGAATGGAACGGTATATGGCGTGTTGATATATTTTCATCATCATTACATAAACTTCATACAGGTTTTCGTTTTAATGGATGGACACGTGATACATGGCTTTCAGAATGGTCTCCTCATAAATGTTGGTTTGTTGGAAATATACATCATTTAATGATTAATTCTAAAGGACAACCAATTAATATTGAAAAGAATCGATTTGATTTCGATATCAATAATATAACTTGGATGATTAATAAAAATAATCATCAAATTAAAATGATTGTAACACGAGGAGAAAATTTTCTTACTTTTTTAAAATAATTATTTTGTTTCTTTCATTGAAAATAAAATGAAAGAATCAATTTCAACAAAAGAAAATTAAATTAAAATATTGCTAATTAGTTTTCTGACATATATTCTTTTATAATAAGGTTTGAAATTGCACTCATCTGTCGGAATATTTATGGAAAAAAAAATATTTTGAAAAAGAAAAATTTAATCACGATATTTTCGGTTTGATTAATACCAAATAATTTTTCTTGAATTTCAGGAAGAATTTGATTAAATATCATAGAAAGTCGAGCTTCAATCGTGTTTGATACTTTGATTTTTCCACCCATTGCATAAAGTTCAATACCACCAGCACTAAAATAATAAAAGATCAAATTTTTAACAAGAAAAATGAAAGAATCATCTGCAATGAAATTTTTATCATCAATAGTAATTTTAATATCTTTTTGTTTTAATTCTTGTTTATATCTTTGAATAGCATCAGGAATAAGTTGTTGAACAAGACTAAAATCATTTCGACGACATCGAAGAGTTATATCTGTTTCCATAAGTAAAAAAAGACCTTGTGCAATAAGATTAGCAAGAATAGTTGTATATTTTGTTAAAATAACTAATTGTTTTCTTGCTTCTTCTTTTAAAGCTTGAACATAATCATCACGAGCTTTAAGTATTGAAAGACGACTTGCATTTGCTAAATTTGAATGTTGAACTTTTCTTTGTAATTCAATTTGTTTTTCCTTTTTATCGTAATATTCAATAATTTTAACACGTTGTTGAGAAACTATACGACTTTTTTTCGATATTAAATTCTTCTTCAGCTTTTGCTTCAATTTCTTCAACCTTTTCAGCAGCTTCTTGTTGAATAAATGCAATCATATGCTGAATCTAGATTAATCAATATTTAGATCATTTTCCTAAATGTGAGTTTCACAAAATATCAAATTTAATGGTATTTACTTAGTTTTAATCACTTAATTCTCCATTTTCAATCGTAGCGTTAAATAATAAATTTCAACTTAATGCTAACTATCAAAGAATTCATCGTTGAAACAGTATTTTAACCGACTTACTATTCTCTGATAATATTTTGTCAAAAATATCAAGAGATAAATGAAGCTGCATAGTTTTCTCTACATGAATTCACGTTATAAATCAGTTCTTCGTTAAGCACACTAATCATCGCTCGCACTAGAGAAGTTATAGATCTTCTGGACAGTCTTTGAAGATTTGTAAATAATATTTCTGTACTAACGTTGATAAATCAGAAATGCTCCTTTCGATAGCTCTGGGCGATTTATAGATACCTCCAACATAGACCTTGATGAACCTTCAGTACTCCAGGATAGCTTTTGAAACGTTAGAGACAATAGCTCATAACTTAAACAAAATAGATGTACCAGAATTAATAATGACACTAAATTAATGCTAACAAGACACCTCTAGCAGATAATCAATTTCAAATTGATTCAATAATCGAAGATAATGCGATACCTATTTATAAAATAAACCGTTTCTTGTTTTTAGTTGTGGAGCATCACTTCAATGTGTTGATAAAACTAGATAGCAAGACTGATTTTAATAGAATTATTTACTTTTAATCTCTATTTCAGACGTCTGATACCAGTTGAAGTTGATAAACATTATCTTTCAACAAAGTTAAAAAAATAACAAACAAATCAACGACAACCATTTTTTCTTTTTAAATTTACCAAACATGTCACATTGTGAAGTGCATGAACAAGTTTATAAGAGAAATAAAACGGAAACATACTTCAATTATTTTAATTGATGGTCTTCTTGATATACAAATTCAATTAGTTGATCATGATCACTCTTATTGATAGATAATACTTCACCAAATATTATATTTGTTCTTGGCAATAAAATTGATCTATTACGAAAAGACAGATTTGATTAACATTAGAAATAATTTCTTGTCACATAAATAAGATATTCGAAGAACTTTTTGTATATAAATATATATGAAAAAGAAAACAAAGCAAGAAAATAATGTAAATATCAAATGATCTAAAAATGTCCTTTACGAAAAACAATCAAATATCATCGCTATGATTTGATCAAATCTATCGTTGATTTCGGTGCCATTCCTCTTGAGTTTTTCATTACTCGGTACACTGATTCATAAATATCAAGAAATAATTGAAAAAAAAGGTAATATCCTTTTTTTCAAAACTCGTCAAAGATTCTGTAGAAGATATATTTAAACTATTAGTAATTTTATCTTAGATAATAAATCTTATGTGTTTAATATTCGTAATGTCTCAAAAATGAATGTAAAAAATGTGATTTATGAAAACATATAGTTAAATATTATGATTTAATCAGTGCTCAAACTGAATATCGAGCTGAAGAACCTTTGATATATAAATACATAAGCAGCTGTGTTCATCTACTTCATGGTACAAATACTGGAAAAAATAGTTTATTTAATAATCTTCTAAACTTCCTAGTAAAATATTTACTAAAATATTTTTGCTTTGTTTCTATTGTGTTCTTAAATACAACAAAGAATGTTCTATACAAGAGAAAAAAAGTAACATTATAAATGGACACACAAGTATCATAATTGATGAATCAAAGCCAATTAAATTTAATCCGAGTTTCTTCATTCACAATTTTTTCTTCAACATTTAAACGTTTTACAATTGTTGCTAATTTTTGAGCAATATTATCCATTATTTCCTTTGTTTGTAAATGTTCTGATTTAGGTAAAAAGGTTTGAATTAATTCTGTGAATGCAATATTTTGTTTTTGTAAAATTAAACTGTAAACATTATCTTCAGTAATCGTTTCACTAAAATATACGACGAGAATGATTTCAAATAGACAAGAATTGGATAACTAAACCTTGGATTTAATGGTTGATTTGGTAAAGACATAACTTTCGATTTAGTTGCTCGAATTTCTTTTTTATTTGTCATTTTATTATCTTTTTCTAAAATTAAAATAAATCGTAGTGTTGACTCTTTTACTCAATTGAAAAGAGAAATATAAAGATCAAAAATTTGTTTATCAGGCTCGTTACACTTATATATCTTTGAAAAACTATAATCATGTGTCCTATTAAGATACAAATACAGTATGTTTTTACAAGAATAGTTGTGAAATCAGATGACAAAAGCTAAGCTCTTCTAATGTTCTATACAATAGAGTTATCCAAGCTTTGTATAAAAATGAAAAGTTGATATTTATAATGTTCAATTTATTTTATGCCTAAAATTTGTGAAAATAATCTCGTACGTTTAGTAGTGAGCGTAAATATACAGTTGTTAATCTCTTGTAGCCACAGATAATGAGAATTTCTCAAAAATAAAATCTTTATCTTTCTTTACTTTACCATTTTTAATTTGTTCAGGTGGAATTGGTTGAGTATTGATAAAACTCTAGATAAAAAAGTATTATCCATCAAGTTAAAAACAATATTTTTCTATTTACAGTAATTGATTCAATTGGTTCTTTCAATGGATTATCCGAATGATCAAGATCATTATCATTTGAATTGGGTTGCATATCTACAATTAGATTTTCTATCAATTTAACCTTAATTCTAACACCAATTTCAATAAATATCGTTACTGATTGTATTACTTTTGGTTAATTTATGAACATCGAACACATCATCACCTTTTATTTTACTATTGTTTTGATGTGTGTAATATTTAAAAAAAAGCGATGAAATCGTAGCTTCTCAAAAGAGATACATTTTGGTGATGCCAATTATTGTTGGTATAATATGATCAAATATAACATGAATGATAGGCATTGATTTATTTCAGATGATATTAGAATCTGTTTTTTTCTTTACATAAAATTGCAAACATATAATATCGATCTGTTTACTGCATTCAACACGAATTCATGGAAATAGTATGGATGTTTTTCTTCTTTTTTTTTGTCATCATATTTCGCCTACTGTTTCTTGAATGATTGTACTGTTGTTACGTGCAGACATTCTTCCTAGCACCCATATTTAAAAGGATTCGATAAAAAAAAATAAGGTGGCGAAATAGAACAGAAAATAATTTTGGGGAGCGATTCTTTTGAAAAGCAAAGCGAACGAGGTAAGTCACAAAAATTCTTATTTACAATTGCGCACTGCGAATTCCAAGGACATTTTCGTTTCTGTCACTTGACTGTGGTGAGTAACTTTTGTTTTGGGCATATTCCCAAAGCAAAAGAAATTATTTCGTATGTAATATAAGTATTACTTTTCAGAGTTTTTGCTTTGAAATAGGGTGGTCGAGCTAAGTAAAATATTCTATTCATCATTTTGATGATCTTATTCTTTTTTTGAGTTTCATAAGGCGATGAAGCCGGTAGGAATGTGTCATCAATTTGTGATTTGAATAATAATCTCTATGTTCTTTTGAATTTGATGATGTTCTACTGTTTTCAGATGACATCAAACGGTTATCAAATGAATAAAGTGAGGATATTGATTTGGGGATTTTTTAATTGGCTAAACATAAGAAAAGCAGCTTTACGATGAATCTGATGACCAGAATATATCTTGGGTTACTATAAAGTGTAGTTTTTGGCGACCCACAATATATTCTGGCCACCAGATTCATTGTAAAGCTGTTTTTCTTGTGTTTACTCAATTGAAAAAAATCCTCAAATCAATATCCTCACTTTATTCATTTGATGACCCCAAATAGGGATTTTATTTGGGGATTGATTTGTGGTAACCAGTTTTGGGGTAAATGATAACCTACCACTACTTTTACTAACTGTGCAATTGTAATGCTATTGATAAGAGTGAGTAGCAATGCATATATAACAAAAATTGAGTTGTAAAGATATTATACGACCAAATTTCGAGGCTTACTGACACACTCGATGAGGTAAATGCGAGAGAATTACTTGAGAAAGATTACAATTAGTATTTAAAAATTCCACTTATCAATCATATGTTAAAATTTTAAACTGGTAATCTGGTGACCAGAACTACAGAAAACAAAACAAAAAAAAGCTATTGATACCTTTCACTGATTATCAATAAGAATTACCATAAAAATTATGGCGAATGTGAACTAACAGCCTCGCTTTTCTCAAAGAGATAATTGAACTATTCTATTTCACAACCATTTATAATCAGTAGCATGCACCACTCCTATTCTTCTTATTCACGATACAGCCAATACTGATTCTATGAAAAAACTTGATGTGGTAACCAGAATGAATTTTTTGATTTGTTGGATATATATTTTACTAACGGCTGCCGACTGTTAAAATATCGTTTTGGTCAGCCGTATTTTTTTTTATTTGTTTACTATATTTTCCTATATATATGCCACATATTCATAACAATTCTGAGTGTGATAATTGTGGCTGTGTTTGATAAATGCGTCTAGGTGTTGATATGGCCTGGTAACGCATCATACACACACCCACACGAGCTCCTTTTTAGTCGAAATTTTCGCTCCGCCCTCCTCCATTACAGACAACAACATTAGGATCCTGCTTTCGTTACAGATTTTTAGCAATTCAAGAAAATATAAGTCAGAATTTCTGGTGTTTTGTTTTTTTTACAAAAATCGACCGAATTATAATTTCCAAAAGTAATAAAGACTCTTTGCTGTATATGCAGATTACAGAAACGTGTTTACTTTAATGACCAATTACTCGGCAAAATAGAATAGTCTGTGACAGATTTTTTTGCCTGTGCGCATTTTGTACTAACTTAGTGACGCCAGAAGGCCTACATAAGTTCCAAATGTCAGGTTCATTGAGCTGCCTCAACAAGCTTTTCTTCTAGTTTTTGTGATTGTGTCATTGGTTTCTAAAATTTTAGTAGATCTGTCCTATTGTGAAAAAATGGTGACCATACTACATAACGTTATTCATCTGTTCAACAGTAAACTGAAGTCATACTTGTATGACAATCAAATGAAGTCATGTTGGAGTTTCCTCGAACGAAAGACAAATCTCAAACGCGAAAATATTGCTTTAGGTATCCTATCTTCATCTTCTTTTCAGCTTATTCATTGCTTTGTTTGTTAAGGTATGCTCGGTTTCCTTGTAATTTATTTGGCTTTCGGTTGGGGCAATGATTTTGTCTGCGATCTCATTGGATTCCTCTATCCTGTATACGCGTCGTAAGCTTGATTTTGTACTATCTTTTCAATTAATGATCCTCCCTTAGCGCAACCATCGATTTTCCCCAGACATATGTATGACATTTCCGATAATGATCTAATAATATAATACATCTACCTTTGGAAAACTTGAAATCCTGTTCGACAAACGCCATTTCAACATAAAAAGAGCAAGTGAATGGTATAATCAGATGAGAAACATTCAAATTATCATTTGTTAAAAAGAAATTTATCAATAATACAAACACAATCTTTTCAGTACTCTAACCACTTCAATCAAGTGATTTTTGAAACAGTTATGGAGACAAAAAAGCGAAGCTTTTTCTTTCGATGCAAACTAATTAAATACTTGTAGCTTACACCATCTATGAATCTTTTGTTTTGTTCAGAATGCTGGTCATTGAGATGCCGGAGACATTTAGCAAGGCTAAATGGTCGATATACTGGATTATTTATGCATCATTGGGCTTGGCTGAATATTTCAGATATGCCTTTACGCGCTCATTACCGTTATATTGGCTAGGTAAATGTATTTTTCTTATCTGGCTGATGCTGTGCGACGAAAAAACTGGTATTTGTCAACGAATCATTGATCGCCTCAGGTCTCTACGTTTGTTGGTAAGATGCAAGCATGACACAGGATAGTTCATTGCTACAACTGATTGTAGTTATTTTTTAAATACTATTGATTCAAATATGAGCTGAGAGCAAGATTGCTTGCAATCGAGTAGCTGTCTAATTCGAGTTCGAATATAAATGGAGAAAAGAAAAAGTTAAACTAAAACTAAATCTAGGAATAGATTTAATTTTAGTTTAACTTTCCGATATATGCGACATATGAATACATATATACCCCACACCCTTCGAAGACGCTCTAGAGCCCCTAGACCCCCGTTCAAAAACAAACATAGACATATATGAATTCAGAATTCAAAAGTTATAGATTCAATCATCGAAGTTAATAGTTACGAAGATCCCCTAGTCCCTCGTTTCTTTTTGAAATGACGGATCATTTTTTTTGTTCAGAATTCAGATTGAAATCATATACCTCATTGTATGGCACAAATGTAGGTTTCACTATCAAACTCAGTAAACCAGAAAAGTAAATTTGCCTGAAACAGAAATATACCATCATGTAAAAGAATTATATATACATAAATGCCAGTTCAAAATATAACTTTCATATGACGTGCATGCTAGGCATGATATTGTTCAGGCACGACTGGCTGGAAAACTCGCCTTCCAAAAGCTTTCTGAGGACACATAAATCGATGAAATTTTATATAGCTTCTAATCTTGACAGAAGAATAAGCGTATTATAAATTAGAAACCATGAATCATCTTGATATGTTGTGAGATTTGTATCAATCAACTTTTAGAAGAAGTCCATATTTGTTCTATTAGAGTCGAATAAGCACATGTATTTGCGAAATTTTTTTTAGTCGATGTAGTAGGCACCTATTACTGATTCGGTATCAGGCCCATTGCAATAAAAAGACAGTCATTGATACTTTATGACACATTGATTACGATGCTTATCATATGTTCTCTATTTTAGCCATCCGCATCCAACGACAACAGCAACAGTGAAAGGACGGGTAAGTTCCGACAGGATTGCCTTTCTCTGTACACTTTCAATTATACATTGCACCTGCATTTCATTATTTTTTGCTCTTTTGAATTGGTAATTCAGAATCATCCAGATGCGTGAGCAACAAAAACTTTCATTAGAAAGTAGAAGCAATATATTATATTCTTTGTTGCAGCTTGTCCCAGATAAAATAAGATGATACTCATTTATGAATTGTTGGTGCGGTCTACTGTTCTCTCCATCTTATAGGCACACGTGATCAGGAGATTTTTGTCATCGCTCAGCCTTAAGCAAGGAAAAAAGAACTCAGTCAGATTGCGTGAAAAATGCTTCTGAATATCCAATAAATTTATTAGTGAACTGAGCAGCCCGTTTCGCAACATACCCAGCTGGACTAGGAATCAATTTCAACCGATACTCGGTCGCTCAATGAGTTTGTTAGATATTTAGTAGCGTTTTCACTC
Organism: Rotaria socialis; assembly: GCA_905331475.1. Lineage (NCBI taxonomy): Eukaryota > Metazoa > Rotifera > Eurotatoria > Philodinida > Philodinidae > Rotaria > Rotaria socialis. The sequence continues at coordinate 1,260 of CAJNYU010001871.1, read as the reverse complement.
GCTTCTAAGCCATCGCTATCGCTATGTGAATTAATTTGCACAGATTGCGTACGCGACGATGGTTTATAAAAATCTTGCTTCGTCTCAAAGAGGCATGCAGATAGCCGAACAGTGTCAGCTCTCGAAACACATGTACACATCTGTATCAGCTAGTGCAACACGAATATTATATGACAATGTGATTTCAGTATGGTACTTTCGCAGAAAATACTCTCTAGATGTCCAATATAAGATACAGCTATCATTCTCAATCGACGGTAGACAGAAATAATTAGAGACTCATCTCAAAAGTGAAAAAAGGATGCGGGTATGACTCTGCATTGATAGAGACAAAACTGATACAAACACTCTGAAATTTTCAACTATGTTAAATATCTTGGCATGATTTTTATTGCTGCATATATTATCACGAATACTGCCACTGGCGTTCAACACTGACTCAGAGATCTTGGTTGCACTAGAACTAGAAAAAAATGGATAAGCCATCAAGCGTATGACTTCTTTTCCATTACACGAGTCATGCGAATTTCATATTTGATTTTTATCCAACCGCCTTTTTGACAATCAGTAAACATAATGGCAAACATAGAAACTTCAGATTGAACGTGAAGCACACTTAAAAACAAATAAGTATATTAATGGATCTGCATTCACGAGAGGAAACCTCGATGATTCTTGCTGGTCTGCCGAACCATAAAAAGTTCAGCAGGGAGTGCATGACAAATCTTAGTGATAATATCATTGGGATTTTTCAAAAAAGAACTGTCACGTGTCCATATAGAGATAGGTAGATAGATAAATAGATAAATAGGTAGATAGTAGGGTCACGGTCACGATCGCGCTAGACCAGTGACTAAGATTTTTAGTCGCGGTGTCGGAGTTTCTTTAAACTAGTCGCGGCCAGGCGTGGCCGTGATCACAACCGTGACCATGATCATCACCGTGACCGTAATCATTACCGTGACCCTACTATCTACGCATTTACCTATTTATTCATCTATCTAATTACCCATTTATCTATTTATCTATCTATCTACCTATCTATCTATCTATCCATCTATCCATCTATATGTGTTTAGGTGACACTTTTATTTTTGGAAAATCCCAATGATATTATCACTGAGATATGTCATGTATTGTCAGCAGGTCACCATCGAATTTTTCAGGTTCGGTAATTTGTACGAAATTTCAAAGGTTCGTTCTCTACATACAGGTTCAATAGTAAAATTATGTTGTAAAATGCACACGATCTTTCACACC
>CAJNYU010001870.1:0-34934 GCA_905331475.1 Rotaria socialis | reverse complement strand
AAATTTTCAATGGGTGCTTCTAGAAAAAAAGGTGTAGATCCATCCCTGGATAATATTTTGAAAATAAAAACACATGGTTATGTAGAGAAATATTTTCTCTATATGTTTGGTAGCCAAAAAGCTTTTTTCCGATGTAAAATAGAAAATTTATATAAGAAACAAAACGAACTATCAAAAAATATTCTTGATTTACCCCGCCTGACTCTACTGTTCATTTTATTTTTATAATAGAGTAAAATATAACGTAAGCTAGTAGCAAAGTTTCATCGTATTATTTCAGAAGGTATATGTGCCAATAAATTGCAACGTTAAATTACGTACAAAGTTACTTAATACTGTCTCTCATAAATCATCTAACAGTAGTTTATTCTTGTCCCTGATGTATAAAATGATAAAAGACAACAAAACAGAATATATATATATATATAAATATACATGTACACCGTAACTCTTGTTATTCAACCATACCCTCCTATGATTTTCCGTTTTAATTATATCATACGAAAAGAATACAAACCAGAATGCATCATGAGTCATGAGAACGTTCTCAATCACTACAATTAAATGCAATTGCGCACTAGTATCAATAATGTACAATGTAGCTACATAAACTTTATAAAACTTTGAAAGAACGAATAATATTTGTTTTTGGTATCCCTACAAAATACGTTACAAATAGACAGACCGATGATCTTGATTTCAAAAAATTAATAACATAGACACATATGTCGGAACGGCTTTTAGCAAAAAACTTAAGATGTCATTTCGAATTGGCAATGTTCTTGATATTTTATTCGATTACACAACTCCTTTTCTTTCTAAGCCAAAATATCGTAAAATACTACCCAAAAATAAGTTCTAACTAAATTTTCTTCGTTTTTATAGTTTGTTGTGTTGCATTTATTTGAATTGAAATTCTAAATGTCGCTTCAATGAAAAATTCCATTTATAAATTAATGTGCTTGAGTAGTCGGGTTTCCGATAGTAAAAGCTTCAGCATTATTCTGATATTCAATTATAGAACGATCATCTATCGACAATCGTTTTTTCTTTCTTTTTTTTTAATGTGTATAATGCCGGGTTCATTCTATTTTATATGAAGAGTACTGATAAATCTTATTCTCTTTTTTTTTGTCATACGAAGGGAAAAAACCGAAATTTAATTTTGATCTTGTGTCATATTGATTCAATGTCATCAACTCATCCATCATAGCATGTCAAGAAGAGAATTGCTCTTTTCCTTTTTGAGAAAACGATAAAAAAAAATGACTCGTAGTTGTTCTATTCTCATGCGTCTTTCATCGTGACGAGAAAACAAAATATTGTCTCTTCGATAATCAATCAGAAAAGTGGATGAACGCGCACAAAAGAGATGAGAGTACTAGTGGATTGATAATGGATTAAACAGAAAAGAAGAAAAAAAAACGTTGCGTGTAGAACGCGATAGTAACAATAAGATTCGTAATAGTATCACCAAGATTTTTCTCTCTCTTTCTCTCCTTGTGTTATTATTGATGATGATGATGCATTAGTTCACGAACGAGAATAGAGACAAGGATTCAATCCCCTTGTCGCGTCATGCCGACTTTGAAGGAAAAAAGCTATTCTCATCCGACGATTACTAATCGAGTGGAATGAAAACATACAGCAATCATATTTCTTATTCTTGCCAAATGTATTAACGAATAAACTATCATAAAAAAAAAAGAAATCTAAACGTACATGTATCATTATTAATAGTATGAAGAAAAAGTTCGTCATCTATTTCCTCGTCATTATTTTTGTATATATATCAAGTGTGCAAGCAACATTGACTGTGCCCGTTGGTAAGTTTGAAAACAAAAATGACGACATGACCTTAGAATTTTATTTTACACTTTTTGTTTAGGTTTATTATTTAATGGGCACGATCGAGATGTCTATAGTCGTATCAGTTCATTAGCTCGTAAATATGTTTTAAACAAAGTCGAACGACGTTTTCAATATGATGTTATTGAAAGTATTGATACAGTCGATTTGGATAATTCGGATATTGATATATGGTCATCATTATGTAACCAATTATCAAATGGAATCATGTCCATCATTGGCCATATTGATCATAGTGATTTTGACTGGCTATCAAGTTTTTGTTCAGCTTATCAAGTACCATTTATTGGTTTAGATATACATGATTATACAAAAACGAATTATTATGTTTCATTAATGCCTGATATTCTGCCAGCATTAGTTGCATTTGTACGCCGCTATGAAATAACTCGCCTTGTTTATATATACGATGATATAAATGGTGCTCGACGTCTTAAACAACTAATGGAATTACAAACAAAACATAAAATACATAGTATAAATATCATTAGTCGTTATTTAGGTAATCCCGATGATTCATATGATTTATTACAAAATATCGAAATGATGACCAATGAACAAATGCATTCATTGTCATCGGCGACGACTGCTCATAAAGTTCAAGGTCGTTATATTGTTTTAGATTTTCATTCATTCGATACCTATCAAATCGTTATGGATAAAATTAAACATCGTGGTATGACAACCGCCGATTATCATTATATCTTACTTTCACTAAATGCCAAACAACTCGATATGAATTATTTTCGTTATGGTGGTGTTAATGTAACTTTTTTTGCTATACCATCCTATGAAAATAATAATAATGATAATCAAACTATCATGTTATATGAAACTTATATGGATTCAATGAAAAACGCAAATATACCAAATGCACCATATATTGAATCGCTATTGATTGCTGATGCATGGGAAACGTTACTACGTACAATAAATCGTATGTTGAATTCGCCGAATGAAACCCGCGATAAGTTAAAAGTATTTCGACAAGGAAAATTCTATAATGGTGTTACACCGGGTATTGATTGTCGAAGTAATTCTATTGAACCGTGGTCGCCGGGAAAAGTCTATTTAGAAACTTTATTAAATACAAGTTTTCAAGGTTTAACAGGAAACGTACAATTTTCGAGTAGGACAGGTCAACGAACAAATTATACGCTTGATGTTTATCGTGTTACAAGAAATGATATGCCAAAACATATTGGATTTTTTCGACCACCAACGACACTTGAGGTATTAAATTTGTTTCGATGTAAAAAGTTCAAATAGTAATAGGAAAATGTCTATTCTAATTGTTTTATGATTTTTCTATTAACATAGCAATTAGCAAACGAGGAAATTTTATTTATTAGCAGAATGAACATTCCCTTGCGGGTATACCGATAAGAGCACTCGAAAATCAAATGTCGTTATATTATGAACGTTTAAGAAATTGAGAATTTCCATAGGGCGACATTTAGATTATTACCATAAAGTTATTATTATTTCTTTAGGTTGTCGATGATTCATCGTATCGTTTTCGTACGTCTTTTGATAATCGCACCCGATTAGTTGTAACTATCTTCGATGAACCATTTATGATGTTAAAAAAGAATCAGAGTGATACGGCAACTGAAAGCAGTATTCGACCTGGTACAATCCTAGATCCATCGATGGTTGAAGGCTTTTGTGCCGATTTAGCCTTTTCTATATGCCACGAGAAATTGAAATTACCGTATAAATTTCTTATTGAAACAAAATATGGAAATGAACAAGGTAATGGTAATTGGGATGGAATGGTTGGAGCATTGGCTAATCGTGATGCTGATTTATCTATAGCATCATTGACAATAAATGGTGCACGAGAAAAAGTGGTCGATTTTTCGAAGCCGTTTATCGATTTAGGTATATCCATCATGATTGGTAAACCTGAAAAACAAAAACCGGGCGTTTTCTCATTTATGGCACCATTATCAAAAGAAATTTGGATTTGCGTTATTATATCGTATTTACTTGTTAGCGCTATTTTATTTTTCGTTAGTCGATCATCGTCATATGAATGGTATTTTGAAAATGAATCCGATGTTGTACCACGAAATAAATTTTCCATGCAAAATGCATTATTTTTCTCGTTTGCAGCTTTTATGCATCAAGGTGTTGATCTTTTGCCAAGATCATTTTCAGGTTTGTAGAAAATTTTCGGTTCGCTTATTACTAAAGATAATTTTCTTTTATTCCAGGCCGAGTGGTTACCAGTGCTTGGTGGTTTTTTAGTCTGATACTTGTTTCATCGTATACCGCTAATTTAGCTGCGTTTTTAACCGTTGAAAAATTAGTAACACCTATTGAAACCGTTGAAGATCTCGCAAAACAAACAGAAATTCGTTATGGAACAGTACGAGGTGGTGCGACCATGGCTTTTTTTAATAAATCAACCTTAACAACATTTAAACGTATGTGGAATTTTATGCAACAACATAAAGATGATGTTTTCGTGACATCGAACCGCGACGGAATTCAAAAAGTTCGAAATTCAAAAGGTAAATTTGCTCTACTACTTGAATCAACATTAAACGAATATGTCAATGAACGTCATCCATGCGATACAATGCGTATCGGGGAAAATATTGATGCAAAAGGCTATGGAATAGCTACACCACTTGGTTCAGATTTACGTGAAGCAATTAATATAGCTGTTTTAGAATTAACCGAAAATGGATTTCTTGAAAGTTTAAAACGGAAATGGTATTACGAACGAAGTGAATGTACAAACGTGGGAAAAAAAGATTCTAAACAAAGTACACCACTGAATTTAGCGAATGTAGCTGGGATGTTTTATGTTTTAATTGTTGGTCTTGGAATGGCAATGGTTATTGCATTTTTAGAATTTTTAATTAAGGCGAAAATCGATTCTACACGATTAAATCAAAATATAAGAGACGTTATGCGTCGAAATTTAAGAATATCAATAACAGGTATTGATTTTGACGAAAAGGAACAAAATATCGACTATTGGCCATTACAACAACAACAACAACAACAACAACAAGAACAAGAACAACAGCAAGCCATTTCTCCTTTTAATTCTCGACTTGATGAACGTAATGAACGAACACCAACAATCACAAGTGTAGTGGATTTACCGAAAACTGCAGATTCATTTGATTTTAACGAACACAAAGATAGTGGTTTTCATTTTCTTCATCGCGATCATACTTCCCATGTATAAATAGTTCTTACGGTTTAGTGAATAAATGAATGTTTTTCTTCTGTTCTTTTTTTTTAATGTAAAATACTATTAGTGGATAGTGCGATCTTATTGAGGGATGTTTAATCATGGATGAGAAATACACTTTTAATTTTACAATTCAAATACATTTCTACAAGGGAATTAGTATCGAAAATCATTTGAAAAGCCTGATGTAGTGAACAAACGATGACGACTACGAAATAGCGGTAGTGCATGTTTAATCATAACGCTTGCATCATCCTGCCAAACATTCCATATAACGTTATGTTCTCGATCTCCGCAGTTTTACCAATTGTCTGCTTTCGGTTTGAGTTGTACGGATAACTGCCATGCGTCTATGATAATGATATACTGGATTCAATTGATGTCAGAGGCGTGGGTGTGGGTGTGGGTGTGTGGGTAGGAATGTTTTCATCTAAACCCACACGTACACCCACACCCACCCTCCTAGTCATGAATTTCAAAATGATCGGTTTAAGAATAGTGAATGCTAAATTTTTATTCAAAATTCGTATATGGAAATTAAAAAAAATAAACGATTTTAATGAATCTTAAAGTGGATTATTTATTTTTTAAACCTGATTCTCGCTGCTTTTGAATATTCGGCTCGTGTGCTTCGCACCGCATCTCGTAGTCGAGTGAAACTCGAATACCATCTAATTTTAACATGAGTGAAAAGAGCGCATTGGTTTGCATTGAAAAGAATAGTTTACAAGTTTTCTTCTAAACGAAATCCGGAGGCAATTTTGATAAAACATAGAATTTCTGACATCTTTGAAAAGTTGGAAAATCTTTAGATATAGGTGAATGGCTTTTCTATGCCTTTTAGGTTGAAGGATAAAAAATTTGTTATACCGCTCTTAGCATCCTAGTTCGTAGAACAAAAATTGGAAATAAGATCTTTTTAGGAATAATCTTCTATTGGTGGGAGAAGTAATATTTTGGAAAGTAAAGGCAAACGTTGTTAAGTGATCCGTGTTTTCGCTACTTTCATCGTGAGGGTTCATTTTGAAGAAAAATACACATGAACAGTAGAATGACAAGAGAAATTTAATCTAAAAATGTGAATGGTTATGAGTGAAGGTGGAGCTTTGATAGAAAATACGTATTTCAGAATGGTAAACAGGTCATGTGGCTTAACTTTTTATGCTGATTCTGAATTTCATGTACATTGATCTTAGAAGTGAACCTTTTCGGATAAAAATCGTGAGAAACAAGTCTATTTTACGGTGTTCTGCCACTGGTTTCGAAAATAATGATTTTTGTTTAACAACGAAAAGGTTTATTTTAAAAAAAAATCCCAACTAAGTTTGTGCGTTCTAATAATTACGATGGTTACATCCACACTCATGCTATAATAAAAGTTAATATGTCTTCTTTTTGAAAGAAGATTTCAATAAAGGTTAATTTGAAATAAAGTGAGTATATCAAACTTCATTCGAAATGTAAAGCAAATCTTTCATATTTCACGAGATGAGTATAATTTGCAGATATAACATATTAAATATTTATGAAATCGAATGAATGTATGATATTTAATGATTTCATATTAAATTAACAATCACATCAAATAGAGATAAAGATCTTTTTTTAAGATTTTATGCTCAATGGTTCGATATATTCGAAGAGAAATTCGTCGAAATAAAACACAAAATGTTTTTAAAAAGTCATAACTCTTGACACAGTGAATGTCCAACATGCCAATCAATTAATAAATTACTAACGATTAAGGATACATGATTAACTAAAGCCTTTTCAAATTGAAGTATCGGATGAGTCATAATGATGCGGCATTGAGCATTTTCAAATATCTCAGCTGAGATAAATCGTATCATAATATTGATTCTTTTTTGGAAGAGATGTGCTTGAAAAGCTCTACAAAAGCTGTACAAACAAATTTCAATTGACTTCTTTCAATGATGTCTTCTATAGTCAAACTGAACAGGTAGTATAATGATGCAATATTCTATTATGATACGAGTTACCTCGGCTGAGATATTTGCAAAATGCTAAAATTTCAAGAAAAAATAATTTAATGCATTTAGTAAAATAATATTCTTTATCCTTTATACGAATAGTTGTATTTTCATTGTTCTCATTAAATTGATTAGTTCAATCTTGATAAAGTCTGAGATATTCGTTTCGTTTGTTCAATTTTTTTTTCGCATCGAGATAAGTTATATTCAAATTGAATTTTTTGTTCATTGCCGACATGTTCTATCTATCTGAAATGTTTTGATTCCTATTGGCAGTGTCAACAACGAATAAATTCATTCAATTTGAATAGCTTATCTCGATCATGATGATATTCTATAGGATATTTTCATACATTATGATGATGGCATTCATTGTTTTTTGTTTAGTTCGACGTCTATCCTTTGTTGAATTCAACCTTTGTCTTTTTCGATTGAACTTATATATATATATATATATACTGGTTGAATTGTTTATCAAAATCTATTTGGTTTATCATCGACTTGATTCAATATCTTCCCATGTGTTTCATTACGATGAAACTGCGATCGCACTGTGAACCGTAATTGCGGAAAATTGCGACGTAGTTACGCGCAACTACGATGAAAAAATCGCAGTTACGCGTAGTTACGGGGGGAAAATCACAGTTACGCATAACTGCGCCCAAGTTTTCCGCAATTANGTAGCCAATTACAAATAAGGAGGAATAATTTGTAATTGGCCATTTATACCTACAACAGATCGTAGGATGCGATCACTAGGACGCAGTTACGTTGATCTGAGTCATACTAAGCGTAGTTTCTTGTAGAAATCTTCGCTACGATCAATGCGTCATAGTTACGCGTAACTGCGACGCAGAATTGGCTCTACGCGTAACTGCGGCACAGTTGATAAAAAAGAGGCGACATGGGATTGTTCTTGTTTTGATAATTTTGGTTTTGGCACAATTCATCGATCATTGATTTCAATTGATTATATCCATTAGATTCAATTGAAGCATTTTGTTTCTGTCATTGATTATTAATCTACATTATATTACATTGATAATTTGTGAAAATGTCATTAAATGACTTGATTTTCAAAGCTGGTTTAGTTTCATTTCATTCGCACAACAATGACACTGCGGATGCATTAAAAGTATTTGACTTTTCATTTTAAATTGAATGTTTAAATAATATTTTTTTGTAGACATTTGACGAAATGATTCGAGAATTGTTGTCCACAAATGATTATGTTCATGATGAAAAATTGAAACGGATGTTAATAATGTGTTGTATCAAACGCATCAATATTAATTTCAAAGAAAAAAACTATCATAGTAAAAAAAATCTTTTTTAACGACAGCATATATTCTAAAAAATTTGTTAAACTACCCAACCTTATTAAGTTCGGTAGGAGCCCCGGAGCCTAAAATGGTCTTGATCTGGACACACACGTGTATGTCCAGATCAAGACCATTTTAGGCTCCTACCGAACTTTCAATGGTTCAGCAGCTAAACAATTATTTTCAGAGTATATAGCACGGAATAAATAAACTTATTTAAAATAAGTTTTTGATATAAGTTTGTTCTTTTAAAATTTACTGTTCTGAATGTAGAATTTTTAATAAATTATGATTTATTTTTGTTTTAGAGGTCGTAACAGATATGAATACATTAACATTGGTCGAATATGATATTTATGCAAATCCAGATATTTTTACAATACCCAGGTCGAACAATACGGACCGTATAATGGGCGCAGTATTACGGACCGTACGATGCTTACATTTGCGTGGTATACGGTCAAGATTTCACAGTATATGGCTCCCCGTTTTACGGTGCTCCAAACCAGTCTCCGTTTACGGCCGTATTTGACCCGTAACTAACAGCATTACGGTCCGTAATACTGCGCCCATTAATACGGTCCGAAACGGAGTTCCGTTTTGATCGACCTGGGTACATATGTAAAAAAAATTCTATTGCATTTTTCTTTAAATTGTTGTTAATTTTTGTAGTGAATCAATTGCTGGCCTATGTGATGATAAAATTAATGCCAAATTGGAAAAATGTAAAATACATTGTAAGTATTATTTCGATAGTTAAACAACTAGAAATATTCGTTCTTTTTCCTTGATATTTAGCTATTCAAATAGAAGCCTATAAAAAGCATTTCGGCGAACATTTTGATGCACAATCAATACTTGCAAAGTATTATATATAATACATAAATTAATATTTTTTTTTCTTTAATTTTAGAGAAGTGTCAAAGCCAGCAAAAAAAAATAATTAAAGTGTCAATTAGCATCTTCGTGGTGAAAATAAAAAGCAAGATGTCAATTTAATGTTCAATTGCTAATTGACACTTATGTTTTTCTTTTTGAATTTGTTTAATTTGTTTTTTCAGTAATCTCAATGATGTTATCTGATGTGTTTTTTTTTCATGAGATTATTTGATAAATAAATGTTGTTAATGTCTGTATTGTACATGATCTCTGAAAATAATCAATAGACGTAATAAGATGAATTCTATCTCTCAATTTCATTCCATACATATTGCTATTTATGATTGAGGGTGTGGGTGTGGGCGTGGATTTGCATGTATAGTGTGCATGTGGATGAGCGTTTGGACAGAATAACACCCACGCCCTTTATTTGCGCAAGCGTTTGTTCTCAATACAGGAACCTGTGCTTCGCGCCGCATTTCGTAGTCGAGTGAAGCTCGAGTACCATCTAGTTAATTTTGTATTTGATTCTCTTTGAAAATCAATAAAATATATTGAAACAAAGTGAAGCAAAACTTCATGCTGACTTTTACCTGGACCTGAAACTCTATGGATATGATAGGGTGTCAAATGAAAAATCTCTGTGATAGGGTAGGGTAAGGGTACAAAGCCCCTAGGGCAGGACAGGACAAGGTTACGAAATCTATAGGGCAGGGTAGGGCTAGGGTAAGAACGTCGTAGGGCAGGGTTAGGATACAAGAAAGTCTTAACCTGCAGGACTCTATTTTGAATATTTCGCAAGACTATCACCGTTCTCCATTCGATGGCTGATTTATTCTGGCGCAAAATCAAAGAGTTTAAGAATTTTGTAGTGTTAACATACGCAGGTAGATATCATTATTCACATCTAGCAAAGTCCTTATCGCACTTTGATAGAAGAATAGTAGTATTCTTAAGCCGCAATTATCTTGTAGCAACTTCAGTCTCGCAGTACGATATTCAAGGCGAAATTCCTAGGTGAACTTTATTTTTCTAAAATATAAAGAATCTAGATAGACTTCTAGAGTCTTCTATTTCAATCTTTTATCCACACAAATGACCATATTCTGACTAACGAAGTTGAGTTAAACATGTTCAACAGTAACTATGTAGAAAAATATTCAGTTTCATGTTATCTGTTGATCCTAGTTTTGATTGCGCATTAACAGTTACTCTAGTTTGTCTTGTTCAATTCCGTTTGGTAACAAAGCTACTTCTCTGTATTGCCATGGAAATTTAAGGAAATAATATGTTGATTGTCTTCGTTGTAGACACTCACTATTCAAAGTTTAAACGGTTTTCCAAAATTCAAATAATCCTACTCGTTGATTCATCCTCAATCAATGATGTTCGATGATTGTTCGACGTCATTACATCATCTGAGTGTTTTATTGGTAATAAGTACCATTCATGGGTGGGTATTTCTTGTAATTGGTTTAAGGTTCGAATCGAAAATCCAAGCCAGATAATGCCAATAATGGTGCATATGCCTGTCGCAATAACAAAGTCATAATTCTTTGGTAACCAATGTGATACATAGAGAATAATCGATGAATGAATCGCAAAGCCTAAATTTTGTAAAGTAACGAGTAACGTCATATAAGTGCCGCCGATACGTGGCTCACTGATCGAAGCAAAGAATCCGATTTGAGCGGCGAATCTTAATGCCTGAAAGAATTTGTTACACGAAAGAAGTAAAATAAGTATTGGATAGTAGTACCCCGCGGAGATCATGCTAGGAGTATAATAGACGTAAACAGCAATGGGCATGCCAGTAATAATATACGCGATATAGGAGCCAGCAAACCATCGCAGAGGTAATTCTGTATGACGAATAGTTAGTGGGGCTACTATTGTCACAATGGTCACTGGTATGCTGATAAGTGCTAAATTTTCCCGTGGGACACCTTGGCTGAAAAGAAAAGAAAAAACTTAATTTAATTTAGCTGCTCTTACTTCACTTTGTACATGTATATTGATTTGATTAGAAAAGTATTAGTAAAACAATTTCCTAGAAGAAACACTGACCACTGTAAGAATGATCAAATCTATTTGTTTTAAAGCATTGCTCTTTATTTTCTATCAAGGAACGTCAAGAGCAAAATCTCACATATAAAAGTTTCTATCTAAATTTCTGATGGCCTATTGACTTTTTCAATTGGAAACATCTTTCATATCCTATAATCTAAGATTCAGATTATAGTAAATTTAAAATTTTTTATACTCACCTTATTAGTGCCAACCAGGTCATAGAACTAATAGCAACCAGCCCCATAGGAGCAAGAAGTGAAACAAGAGTCAACTGTTGAATACACTTCTTTTTGAAGAGTTTGAAAATTGAAAGATATGTGTCAATTAAAGATAGACTCTCTGTTTCTTCGTCGTCGCTAGTTGGTAGATCTTCTTTTTCTCGAAAAAAGAATATCAGACATGTGGTAACAATTAGAAAAGCCAGAGCTACGAAACGAATAAATTGTTCGAGTGAAAATAAGCCTGTTTCTTTGGGAGCTATTGAAAGTGGTTCACGAATGAATCGGTTGGTGAAATTTGCCGATTCAAATGTCAACAGAAATGAGGAACCAATAAAATTACCCATTGTTTGTCCTACAGTTTGTGATGTGGACGCCCATTGAGGATTCGTCAGAGTAAATAAGGAGATTGCTAAACCATCGGCGCAAACGTCCTGAGTTGCCGTGAGAAAAACGATAGCAAATAAAATGATAGTGAGCAACACGATGCGAACATTTTCTACAAATGATTCCACATAGAACGAAAATAAAAATAAAATCGCAGCCGCGCTGAATTGAACAGGAACGAGCCACGATTTTCTTCTACCAAAACGTTTAACATAGAGAACATCGATTATTGGCGCCCAAAGAAGTTTCAACGAGAATGGATAACTAGCGAAATTTAATGTACCTATATCTTTCCATGTAGCACCGTGTGCAATTAAAAATAACGGGATACTACTCGCAACTCCAAGACTCATGCCTTGCAAAAAATATAGAGCAAGAGCGAGAAAAATACTCGATAAGGATGTGCGAACATGTGCAACCATATTTCGAAGATCTAGTAAATGTTTAATCTATGTATGCGAAAGAAATCGACGAACAACAATCGAGAGCTTGCGACTATGCTCAATGGTAACAACAATACATCTCTCCGCTATTGTGTAACCGTATATTATATATATTTGTAATGATAAGAAAGTTTCATTCGAGCTGCTTTATCTTGTTCTTTTCTTTTTCTGTTATTCTGTATACTTTGTTTGCAAGCGAGAAACTTTGCTGTTTGCAGCTTATTGGTTGTCGTCAAGTGTTGGTGGCCCGATTTCTGATTGCTGATAGAAAAATGACTAGTAAGCTTTTCTATTAGAATTTCTCCATTTATTGTTTATGAAAAAATTAAGGAAATTCAGCAGTATACTGTACTATTAATTTTAATTATTAACATATTTCAAAATATTATTTTGTATATCCAAAATTCGGTTAATTTCTGAAATTGTTTAATTCCCGCGTTGTCTATTGAATATTACAGAAATGATGTTTGTTTAGACTATAAAAATATCGATGAAAAAGTATTTAATATTGAATTTTAAATAAATAGAAAAAAATTTGATTCTGATTATAGTTTATTGATACCATGTACGTGAATTCAAATACATTTCTGCAAGGGAATTAGTATCGAAAATCATTTGAAATCTAGAACTTGTGGGCAGTACGAATGACATTCGACACTTTTATTTGTCATTACTATGGTATCAAACATTAAAAAGATTACTGAAGGATATGATAAGAGTTTTGGATCAGAAGAAACCGTATAGTTGCCGTTAATATACGAGTGTAGGTCAAGAGATTAATAAAGTCACTACTTTATTAAATTTTTTGATGATGAAGTAAACAAATGGTGAATAAGTGTCTTTTTGATTAAAGAAAAACATCGGCATGACATTTGACATTTTAATTCCGCAAAAAAATTAAACTTTAGGTGATTTTCATATTTTTCTATCGTTCCAATTAGCTTTTGTGGCATGTATATTCATAATGCTTGCATAATCCTATCAAACGCTTGCTTCTCAGAAGAAAATTTTGAACGAATGGATTTCGACTGCATAGTCAACTTTTGAATATGTGCGTTTATAGATACACTTTAATTGCTGCATACCTGCTGATAGGCTTAATCAGTAGGGAATATCTCAGAAAAACCAAGAAATGTCTCAAACTTTCTAAGTTTCAGAAAGTACCAACATCGAGACACTCCGTCTAAAGTTCATAATAGAACACATCAATTTTTCTATCGTGCACTTACAATGGAGGTGTTTGTATTGTAAGCTGCAAAGATTAGATATTTTTACATCAAAAGAAAGCTCTCACCGCCAAATTAACAAGGTTCGAATTTGAAGCTGAAATTTTGTATGCATGAAGGTCTCAATGAGACTACCTTACAGAAAAAATCAGAAGTTTTGAACAAACCCTCTTCGAGATAGGAATCTCTCAAAATACTGACGATTTTCTATAGACGCTGTATCTGTAAGCTAGTCTTTTCAGCTTACAATACAAACACCTCCATTGTTAGAAGCAGACAAACATAAAATAAATGGCAACGCAAATTACTATCTTGTATTATTTTTTTCGTTGATCTTCACGGCTTAGCTAATAATTATAATTGTGTAGCTATTACTTTCAACAGAGCAATCACATTTTTCTATACAATGAAAAGGCATCGTACGCAACGGTTAACAGTACTTGTAATAATCCATATAAGATGATGCCCGATAACTTCCAGGGATAGACATCTATTTTATTTACTGTTTTTTTTTATTATAAATTACGACAAAAGTAAAGGTACATGAACAGTCAGCCATTTAAAAGAAAGCAAATACACACAAGAAAATACTGTTGGGCAATAAAGATCATACATTAATTGCTGGTAATCATAGCAAATCATGCGTCACGAGTGTTGCCAACAACAGGTTTCATTGGCATATCATCGTTTTTCTGATCTAATATAGGTACGTGCGCTAATGTAGCATCGACTCGTTTTGTTCCCGTCGTTTGATCTAGAGTATTTCTATTGACGACATGTAATTCAAATTGAGTCGATGTGAGAGCATAAAACATCGGAATCCATACTATTGATGTATTAGCAAAGCAGGCACACAGAAAAGAAGCCAATGGTGGTATGGCATAATCATTACCGTGAAAGGCCGAAACAAAAAGTGTTACTGCATACGGAGTCCATGTGAAAATAAAGCCACTAGTCGTTATTACAATACCTAAGTGTGAGGAAAAATAATTAAAGAAAAACTCCATTCAATGAATAATAATTACTCTTGATAATACGCCGTTCCATTTCGATTCGTTTTCGGTTAAATATTGTTTGAATACCCCTTTCGATTTTGTTCCGCATACTTTTCAGTCCCATCAAAGTAATAGAATTCGCAGTAATAATAATAACAAGTGGAATGAAATAGACTACAAAGAACAGAAAGAAAAGAAACGAGACACACGACGCACGCCGATCATACCAATTCATACAACATGAGGTGCGAGCTCCCTATGGAGAGAAAAAACGCACGTATAGATAATAAAGATAGAATAAATCTATTCTAAATAGTAATACCAACCTCCATTGTATATTCATTCCATCCTATTACGGCGAACATAGTCCAAATACACACAATCAATATTGCAAAACAGGAAATAACAACACAACTCTTTGCCTAAAATCATTTTAGCTTTTATAGTTTTTTGTCTATTTGCAACAACTATGAATTCCTTACAGTAACATTTTTGGCTTGAAATGGTCGAACAATAATATAGCATCGGCTAAGGCTTGCTCCACATAGTAAATAAGAACTTGAACATCCATATAAAAATGCAATAATAGCACTTAATTGACAGCCTGAACGCTGATATAACCATTGACAATAGACTGACGATGTACCGGTCAATGGAAGAATTGTACATGAAGCTAAAAGACCCATGACCGCAATAAACATAACAAATATATTCGGTGGTGAACGAAGCATCTTGTATCGTAAAAAACTATACAATAAAGTTCCGTTGAAGACAATGCCAACAAAAGCAGCGACGCATAGAAATATACCAATAATACGAACCGTTGTACAATTCACCGTTGTTGGACGACTCCAAAATAAAGGGTCATCACGAGAAAGTCCTTCGTCAATAATTGACGAATAATTAAATGGCATTGCCGAGGTGCCCCTCCTAGTTGTATGAAGTAGAGAAAGAAAACATATAGGTAAATGTAATTTTTCGAATCTCCTTATATACGGAGACGGATAACAGGAAATAGAGATTCGATGCGTTTGAATGACTTCAAAGAAAACTCACACGAACTGATACACATCAATTGTCTATCGTTGATAAAACGTAGTTGTATTAAGCCCGACGAAAAAAGGATTTTTCTTTCACACGTACGAAGGAATAGAAACAAACAAGGGGTGTTTATAACATTCTAATGGAAAAACAAACTGTTTGTTTGTAATTTCCTTAAAACAAAATATGAATGACCATAGATGAAAGTATTCTACATCAGCTGACTAATTTCTTCTGTGAATAAGTGACATTGCTCGATTGGCTATGTTCTTTTTTTTCTATTACATGATGAAAAAATGCAAATGTAATTTATAAAGGATGTTCGCAAGAATAGTTTTCTATTGAAAATTAAATTAAGTCTATTCTTTGCTAGTAAAAGAATGAAAGAAATTCAATCCGAACGTTTATTTTTCAAAAATCTACCAAAGAACCTGGATGTTTAGCCTATGCACATTACGAGAACCATCAAATTTTTATTGCATAGTTTTTTTAACCTTTGAAAACAACTCGGTTTAATGCAGCATAAGAAAAAGGAACTAGAAATAGCGTAACTGTTTAACCAGAGTGGGAGTCAATAGGATTAGAAAGAAACCTACCCGATGTAAATCAATGAATTCGATTCTAAGAATGTAAGCTGGAATTTTCTTTGACATGATACAAAAGCAAGTATCTTATGTCATTCTAATCGCCTAGCTTTAATCTATAGTTTATCCTCTACAGTATCGTTGAGAAAATTTATTTCCTGTTTTTACAGTTAAGTAGTAACATGAGGCGCAAGTAATTTAGATATTCAATACAATTGTTGTCGTTTATCTTGAATGTGCGATTTATTTGTTTTTTCATTCGACGATGATCTTAAACACGAGCATATTTTTGTCCCTGTCCATTCATATTATCCTTAAGCGTGTGGAAATTTCGATTTCCTCTGTAGTAAAACACAGTATAATTATATGACGAAAGAATAATGCTAGGACATGATCCGATGACTGCAATTATGTGAGAGTCTTGACACGATTTCTTCCTATAAAAACAGAAATTCGACAAGTTTACAAGAGTACTCACTGATTCATCCTAAGAACAAAATAAGTCTATTTATATCGATTGGAATTTATTTTAATCCTATTAACTCTGAACACAACTCAATCAAACCATATAAAGTAGAGCAAACAAAGAAAAAAATTCTGTCAAAGGCACTGACCGATATCCATCGATAGATTTAGATTAATCATGCGTCGTCGAATTCGACTCATTACACTTGCCGTTGAATATTTTTTTTTCGACAGTCAAACTATCATAGATATATTCTAAACATTAGTACGTTGATTGAGTGGAATGTAGCTAGTTTTTCGATCTTATCTAAAAGATTGATTACGAAGAAAATACTGCTCGTTTTCGATAAGAATAGAAGGCGATTATTTTTCTAATAGCTATTGTTGATCATCTCTATAGAAAAATACAAAGAATAGTGAACAAACGATATTCCTAAAAAAACAACAGACCAACTCTTTTTCATAAGTCACGGTTTATTTTAGATATTTTTTAAATGTATTCTTATACGCAGTTATTCCGTCGGTTCTGTCATTTTCTTCTACAATTAAGAAAAACACCATATGTTCACTTTATTTTGACGTCTCGCAATAAAAAGAGCTCATTGCTAGCTGTTTTTGAAATACATCAACTTGTTCATCTATCATAACATTTCATTACGAGATTGAAAAGCATAATTGGTTCTCTATTAATAAATAAATATTTTTCTTGTATTCTCCACTGAATCTCATTTTGAGCTATCGACACGATTGTCGACAAAGAAAAGTTAATATTAATGAGAGACTTGATTAAAGGAGATCTTCAATTTCAAAGATAATCTTATAGAATTTTCCATAGAATATAAATTTTAAAGAAAAATGTACTTGCCTGCTGTGATACTCTTGAATAAATTGATAACTTCAGGACGGATCTTTTGTTTTAAATATTAAGTGAAGTATTTAGAATTCATGATGAAACAGTCAAGGAAAAGTTTTTCTATGCTTATGATGTTAAGAATAAAAATATTTCAATTATTAGCATCGTGCTTAGTTTTATTTATGGCACAACCCTAAGCCAATAATCTATTTTTAGTCAACTTTGAAACAGCTCTAAAAATGAAAAGAAAAGAAAATTTATTTCAGACTAAACGTGCTCATTTAGAAAAAAGACGCATTTGAATAACATATTGTCTACTGTAAAATGAGTGTTAAGCATCATAACAAAATGCGCTTATTTCTTCTAATCAAAGGGCAATTTTTCCGAACTTTTTTGTACGTATCAACTTTAACATTCACAAGATGTTTTCTTTGATAGAGAGAGGCAGAGAGTGAAGTGACGAACTTAGTCACGTCCTCTTTCCAATTACACTTTCCTCAAAGTAGTTTGTGATGGAATTTTTTTCCTGATTTTAATCATTGAATCGATGTCTATAGAATGCGTCTGTTTACATACTGTTAATAACAAGTTTTTATGAAATTTTCATCTTACAATCACTAAACATTCTCTCACTTAAATATTACCAGGGCTTGCGTCAATTGTATAAGCGAGAATGTCTCAATGATGAGTGGCAATAATTCAATGTTCTTTTCTTAATCGATTCAATCTTAAATCTACAAGCACTTCCATTGTATGCATTAATAACTTGTAATTGCATCAGACTTTCACCACAAATCACTTTTTCTACTTCAATTATATTTCCATAGACCAATATTCATATGCAATATATGTTCCTCTATATATCGGCTTTTTTTCTGGCTAAATTTTTGCTAATTATGTTGAATTTTCAGAGTCGCCGCCTTTCAAGCGCACATGATCGAATGTAGAACATTTGAAGTTAGACGTCCTTCTAAGATGCATGTTTTTTTTTTGAACAACGGAAAATTATTAGAAAAAGACACATAATAAATATTCATCATAGACAGTCACACATTATTGGCGATTTAGAAAATAAACACTTGTATTGCAGCTGATAAATAGTTCGTTTTTCACTAGATTAATATATATTTATCAAGGTATCGATTTATTTCTTGAGAAGAACCATAGCAGCAGCAGTCAAACCTAAATAAATGATTAATTAATAAAGTAGTCTTCTCGAAAGTATCGGGGAAAAGACACGAGATTCTGACAGAATAACACTTTTTCGCTGATTATTTTTGTTTTGAGTAGTTTTACGTCAACAATTTTTTTTTAATTATAGAAAAACACTCATCAACAATGGAAACGTACGATCAAAGTACCCGAACGTCCTACTTAGCTCAATTCTAATTAAGAATAACTATGCCTCACCAATGAGCAACTCAATTTCACATCAAATCTTTCATAGAACTGAATAGAATCTCCATGTTCCGACGGTATTGATTGCTGTTCATTAGATATATTTTTAAAAACATGATTTCCTTACCTCCCAAAAGAAGTGCTCCTGCGCCTACAGCAATACCCATGCCGACATCTAAAAAACCAAAATAAATATTTCTTGTTTTTGATCACATACAAAAATAAACATACAGCCTTCACGATTCATTCGTTGTGTGATTTCGTCTTTAAGATTTTTTGCTTGATGATTACCAGGTTGAACATGAAGAATAGCATCGAGAAATTTAATTGCGGCTTCGTATTCATTTAATCGAGCATTACCTAAGCAGAATAAATATTATCGTAATTACATGCATTCGTAAATCAATATCGTACCAACTGCTAAATAAAATAAATAATCTCGTTTAGCATCATCGTTTCTTGTTGAATCATAAAGTTCTTTTAATAATTGTAAACCATAACGTACGTCAGCTTTCGCTGTACTTCGAACAAGACAATACGCAAAAGAAAACTTATTTTGATCGGTCAATTGTTTTGCTTCTCGAGCTTTTTCAAATACAATTCGATAACGTTGAATTTCTTCGGGTTGAACACTTTCTTCAAGTAATCTTTCACTGTTTTCCATGATTGTTTTCTTTGAATAGGAGGCAAAAGAAAATGTGTAGAAACTTATCTATAAATATGATGTAACACGATGAGTCAGCTATTGAGACAACCAATAAATAAACATGAATCATTTTGGTGACGCGTAGCTCAAGGAGTAAGGATAAATTTATTTTCACCGGAAAATAGAACGCAAACAAAAACAGAAGAGAAAAATACAATCGAAATACAATAAATCTGCCCACATCATTAGAGAGACGAATAAAAATATTAATGCTTGTAAACAAGAAAATTTTAAATGAACACACCATAAAAAACGAATCATTCACATTTTGTTTTTGCTAATGTCTATATGGTCGAAGTAATTCTAAGGCTTCTTCACCACTCTGCATTGCTGTTGATATATCTTCATGTTCTAACGCTGAGTTAGCATAACGAAATAATTTTTGTGCCTGCGCTATGACATCAAACGGAATGTCTAAAATAAAATATTACAGGTTTTCCTTTTCTGTGGAAGAATTTCATTCGTTTACCTTGATTTCTCCCAGTTTGATTATGAAAATTTTTCGCCGAACTCGATGATGACATTTCTGATGAGATTCCATGCGCGCCAGTATCGGTATTACTATCGGCTAAATAGTTACATAAATAATAGATAGATATCAAAGACTTTTCTGTTCGACATACGAGGCTTCTTTGCTGCAGTACTATTACTAGCACCAGATTTTAATTCACGAAAAATTGCTACTGCTCGACTCTTAGCAATTTTACCTAATGTAAGAAACTAAAAAAGCGATCAAATTTAAATAATAGTGGTTATCTAATTGATGTTTACATCATCTTTGACAGATCCAAATACAGAGAGAATATCTGCTAATCCACCGACCGTATAATGTTTTCTCATAAGTAAACGTAATTGTTCAGGAGTTTTAGATTCTTCATATTCAGCTTCATTTGTTTCAGTAACGAGAACACTTATGAGTTCTTCAATAGTTGCTTGACCAGTAGCCATAGATTTAATAATTTCATCGTTCGGATTAGCTCGTTTTGTCTAAATTAAAACTATAAATAATCAAAACTGAGCAATAGCTAAAACTCGACAAAATCTCATTTTCTCTTTGTCTCACTTTTTAGCAACGCTCACAACCATACACTTCTAGTATGTATGTTCCATAGAGACCTGGCATAAACTTGACGTAGAAATTTCATTGTCCTCTCTGACGATCTCAATTATCTTCGATTCGGTTAATATCTCGATACATACTGCTTCAAGATAATCAAGAACGTTTGAAACAAATTGTTTATCCTTTTGAAGTTTAAGTCCTTCGTTTGCAATGTACATTAAACAATAATAGGTAATAGAAATCATTCCAGGATTTTTTTCATACTCCTTTGCAATACCGAAATGTTGCATAAGTTTAACACGTAATTCTTGCGGAGTTTGTGATGCTAATGTCTAAGAAAAAAAAATTTCAAAATTTGCTTTTTCTCAAGAACAAAATTCTCGCTTACATCCAATGACGACATATTTTGTACAAAAACAAATATAGAAATCTAATCTAAAAAGAAAGAAAAAAAAATCTTGTTCGAGTTTAACAGACAACGAATTCAAGTTTAATGATAAAATTCCAAGAATATTCTAAATTAGTCTATGATTCCATGCGTTCTGTTGCAACAATGACTCGTGGTTCTGCATTTCCATCAGGTGGTGGTGGAGGAAGATTGTCGTCACCCGTAACCTAAAAAATATTCATCATAAAAAAAATTTCAATAAACTATATTCTTACTAATGTATCATCCTGAGCTGGTGGGGCACGTTCATCACCTTCAATTGCTGTTAAATAAGTTCCAATACGAGCATCATCTAATATAGAAAATGGAGTGTCTTTCCCAACAATAGATACAGCACAGTTCTAAAACGAATGTTTTTTTTGTTTGTTTTGGAAAAAAAGGAAAACATTAAATAGATGATTTACTTTAACTGTTAATTCAACTTCATTGGGTAATGTATCGCGTAATGCTCGCATACAATGTTTAATCAGTTCATCTTGATTTGAAGTAGGAAATTTATCTAAATTTTTTTCAAGATATGTTCGAGCTGATTGAGAACGGGCACCAATAGCCATGCATTTGCATGAATAATAATTAGCCGATGGACATAATTGATACAAATGTGAACCGAGCTCCTACGAAATAGAAGAAAAAAAGTTTGTTTTCATTTAAAAAGAAAATATATTAACATACATCATAACCAGCCATAAGAAAGCCAACGCCAAATGGTCGACGTCCATAACGTTGAGTTGGAACTTGACATTCTAAAATTCATTAAAACCATAGATAAATTCATAGAAAAATTGCTTTTTTCTTCTTCTTACTGTTGCTAACATGATCCATTAATCGTGTTACTGGCATTGGTTTATCATAACCATACTGATGATTAATGCATTCCGTACGCATAAATCGCCTAGAGATAAGTTAAAAGATGTCTCCAGTTTTTTTTAAATGTTTAATTTTTCTTACGAAAGGATACGAGCATCTGATGCTAACCCAGCAATAGAAACCCCAATGTGATCATCAATAAACATAATTTTCTTTTGATGCGCTGATAATTCCGATGGTGCTCGCTAAAATAGTAAAACATCAACAAAATTGTCATCTAATGATTAGAAACAAATTACTTTTAGAGCACAAAGAACAACATGTGTGTTAGATTTAACTGCAACTGTAGCTGCACCTTGTTTAACTGCTTCCATAGCATATTCAATTTGATAGAGTCGTCCCTACATGTATGTACGTAGATTAATTACGTACAATGTTATAATAAATATTCTTACTTGAGGACTCCAAATGCTAACATCATGATCGTATTGATTGCGAAACTAAACAGACGATAGAAACAATTATTGATGCTATTAATCTCTAATTTTAATTACCATTATATATTTTCACGAAAATCGATTAAGTTATTTATTCTACTGTACCGTAGAAAAAAAAACAAGGAGAAAGAAAGAACTAGTTGCAATATGTCAATTGAATGATTCAATATGTCCAATGGTGTAATTAATAGATGAAAATAATTTTATTTAAACTTTATCTTTGATTTTTAGATGCGATGTTTTTCACTAGGAGATACATTTCCAAGAAACAGATAATATTTCTTTTTTATTATGTGAAAAAATGTTTTCCTACATAGATGACGCTACAAGAACACATATTCAAAAAAGAAAAAAATTCAAATTTGATTTGCTTGACTGTAAATTCAGAAAACGAGTAAATAATTTTATTGTTTATCGTATTTAAAATACACGTCGAGAAAAATATTTCAGTAAAGTAAATTTACTAAGCTGAACAAAAAAAAACAACAGAAAAAAAAGAAGATTATTCTCTTCAAGATTCATTGGATGAAGCATTTACGATTGATTTCGGTGGCACTTCTCCTCTATCACGACATACATCGTCCATAGTAATATCATCATTATAAACATGTTCAGCCTAATAGAAGACAAAAACCACATCGAGAATTTCTTATATTTATCAAAAAAAGAACTAAATTTACTATTTGCCAAATTTGAGCCATATTATCTTCAGATACAGAACAGATAGTAAATGGTTCATTTGGATTCCATGAGAAATCAGAAATTTTCGCTGAATGTCCACCATGAATAAACTAGAATAAACACTAGGTGATGAAACGAAGAGATGAAATCAAATTTTGTTTGTTTACTAAAAGTTCCGGTGGGCCATCTTCTGTCTCTGTTGATGATTGCTTTCGATTCATTCGACTACACAAGAAATTTTCTATAATTAAATATCAATAACTTAAATTTAAAGATGTACCTTAAATCCCATATATGAATTCGTCGATCTGAACCACTCGATGCAAAAATAGTTTCATTTTGTGGAGACCATTGCACCTAAAACAAAAATGATAGACATGCTACTCTTGCTGCTGTTTTTTCAATAGTTTCATTTACTTGAAAAATTTCATCTTTATGAGATTCAAATGTTGCTATTTTAACTTTTAAATTTCTTAAATCCCACAAAGCCAGCGTCTTATCAGCTGAGCCAGTTAACAGAATATATTCTGAGAATGGATTAAACGATATCTAAAATAACAAAATGATTACATTTTAAGTTAAAGAATTATTCATTACACAATTAACTTCAGCCGTATGCGCATCAATAACATGACTTGCTTGTGCATAATTATTCGATCTTGTATCCCAACTTTGAAAAACAGATTTCAAAATAAAAATCATTTAAAAAAATATTCAAATATTTACATCAACATTTTTCGATCGTCACCTACAGAGCCAAATATTGTTGGATGCTTGGAATGCCATGCAACATCCTTGAATTTTATCATGAAATTTGTATTTACTAAAAAATAAACGAATATTTCTTACTTCCACAACCATCGTATGTCCAGTGTAAATTGATAATGCATCTAAATTTCGTCCTTGTTTTGGTTGCATATTTATATTCCATAAACAAACAGTATGATCATCAGCTGAACTAAGTAAATATCCATTAGAATTTGAATTCCATGATAAACCATAGCCTTCTCTTGTATGACCTTTTAAACGTAATTCTGGATTGCAATCACCTGCTTGCTCTTTGCCTAATGGATGCGTATCAATATTAAATATTAATACATCGGATAATGGTGTTTTTGTTGCAATTATTTGAGGATTTTGTGGCATATAACGAGCACGGTTTACTTCTCCTTCGTGATTTATTTTTACTTCTACTTCGATGCGACCATTGATCAAACTGAATCCACCTAATTCAGCTTTATCGCCTTCATAATGCGAAGCATCTAATTCAAGATCTTCTCTTGGCAGTTGAACACTAGCAACAACAAGATGATTTTGTTCATCAGCTGTATGCGTACCAAGTATTAAACGATGTGTATTAAAATCTCGGTCGTCATCCCTATCAAGATAAAATGTGGTTTAGATCGTACAGAGGAAAACAAGATCTTAATTTTATATTTATACTTTCGAATATATGGTAACCATTGCACTGTTAGACTAGGCCATTCAAGTGCATGAGCTATAACAAGATTATAGAGAAACGGTGCATTCTTTTTCCAAATTTTATATTCTTCATTAACAGTTTTTTCTTCTATATTTTCCTCAAATTCACCTATATGTATAAATAAAATGATTTTCAAGAAAATTTCAAATAAAAAATTGCTTTATATTTTACCATCTCCATTCTCTTTTTGGGCCATCATTTGGATAGATTTGTTTAATGAGTTTAAAAAAAAATTGTTTCTTCTTTCTGTGAAGAGAAAGGAGAAGGTTTTTATTGGTAGGTCACAGGGAAGGAATTAAACTAGATGACCAATTCTGCTTGGTTCAATAGTGACATCTGTGTCGATTAAAAAGTGTCGAAATCATTGAAATTAAGAATTTTCATCAAACAATCAATACTTTTTAAGCTATTCACTACAATTCCATTCTCATCAAATCACTAAACCCTTGAATAAAATTGTTACAATAATTGTTAATCAATATTACTTATATGATTTACTTAGCACAGTGTATCGAAATGAAGTAAAAATACAAATAGCATTAACAAAAGGCGAGTCTGTCAATTATTGCATCCCTTTTGTTAACTTTTAGTGTTTAATGTGTACCCACTTTTTCAAAAAAAAAAGAAGAAACTAGCAGCACTTAAATTTATTCACTGCTATGATAAAACTTAAAAACAAATTCAAATCTGCTGTCACAAAATCCATCATTTTTTTTTGTTTGTACTAATTTATATTTACTTATACTGTAAAGACTACGATTGTATAATCAATGTTTTATTTTCTCTTACATCTCGATCGAAAATAACGATTTTGAAAGTTTTCATTTTCAAGGAATCGATGTGAGCTGTACAATAATTCTTTTTTGTTTCGCTCAAATTTCTTCTATACAGTCATATGATGATAATCCGTTGCTGAGTTCAATGTCAGTTTATCCCATCGAATAGGAAATGTGTTTGCCTTGCCACTAGAGAACATCTTGAAAATTAGATGACCATATCAATATAAAATACAAATGAAAACATACAGCTTAATCATAATGTTATTTTTTTATTTATAAAAAGAAAAGTTAATCAATAAAAAAAACAATAAATAATTGTCCACGAATATTCGATCATGTTGACAAGAAAATAATAATGTTTCTATTTCTAATCATCATCTTCTTTCATTTAGCTATAGAAGACAGTAAGATGCATTGAAATTAAGAAACACAAGTCGAACTAATCATTTTTTTCTTCTTCTAGTCAAATGAACTGATGTCCTCGAAGGCATACATCGACTTGAGTTGACGAAGTCCTGCAATGGCTGATTTCTTTTTTTTGTATTGCATGCTGTTTCAATGCGCAATATACTATACTCATGATAAGGTGTCTGGTAGTCTATACAATATTCTCTTTTAGTTGTTATTATTGGCTTCTGTTGACGATAATGCTAAACCTTCGTATATACATATATATATATATATATATATGTATATATGGGTGTGTATGCTCAGTCAATAGCACCTCTCAATATATAAAATTGTTTATTCTGCAAATGGATTGACGTTGAAAAAAAAACCCGAGAGAACGAAGGACTGTATCAAATCATTAAGTTATCGGAAATAATCTTGTACCTTTTTGTGTGTTCTCTTCTTTTTCATTTGACCAATTACTTTTTAACGCAGATGAGATGAACTTGAATGGTATCATCGGTTCTCTCCAACAGCTATGATAGACTAAGGTTTCAATAAAATTTTAAAAATTATACAAGAAGCTCTTCATCCTCATTCGATCAAAAAAAAATTGTCAGTCAGACTGTGTATTCGTTTACTAAAACGAACATGACAAGTTATTTTCATCCAAAATTATATCTCGATAATGATTTAACCTATCATCTACGAAATCCGACAGCTCGGTAAGCATTTTAAAAATACTAACACAGGTGCGGCCTTTGTACTATTAAAATAACATGAATCGATCGATTATTGTTTATTTTTACAATATCATTTCTTGATCTGCATACCCTTCAAGCAGTGATATCTGTTCTTATTCGAACACACGTACGGTCTAATTGAATGTCCTTTGTTATTTGAAGAATCATTCTCAGCATTAATCTCAAATCAATATATATATATATATATTTGTATGTGTGTATTATTCTTGTTTTTATGCATCGATCGACCGATCGCAATCGATAATGAATAGTGAAGATGGAAACGGCACGTCGTCTTTTTTTTTTATACATATTTATTTCATGTTCAAAGTCAAAGCGCATGCACTAGGGACGCGTATAAAATCAAGAGAAACAAAAACAGAGCAATACTATTGTATTTGTACTTGACAGAGTGCATTTTAAACAAAAGAGACATCGTCAAATGTATAAAGAAGAGCAAATACTCTTGAACACAGCGAAAAAAATGAAAGAGTCAGATGATGAATTTTTGATGAAATCTCAACAATCAACTATTGATAATCAATTGTATGTAGAATATATGAAAATCTCACGGATTGAGAGAAAAGAACAGGATCCATATGGTGACTCCTTCTTGTGTTTCAGAGAAGAGAAGCCTTTAAAATGTTCAGCTTCGTGTTTTTTTTTTTGGTTAAGAAGGGGAAAAGCCAACATTAGACATACAACTCATTGATACACATCGAATGAATGTGTGAAATCTATTTCGATTATTTTTTCAAAACTATAAATCCACCTTCTCTCTCTCTTTTGTATTTCATTTATTTTCTACTCATGATTTACAAATCGATTATAAGACAAAATAGTAAGTTTAAGGTTGATTTTTTTTCTTTGAACAGATATAAATGTTTCGTTAGTTTAAGTTAATCAATCGTAAAATGACGACTATGTATTTCTAAAAAAGAAAAAGCGGCTAATCAACTTGTGTAATTCGATCTTATTCTATTCCCGCCTTTGCACGTGAAAAGTCAGCAATATTATTATTGTTATTATTGACATCATCAGCAAACATGTAAACGATTCAATAGACAGATAATCATGCTATTGACATTAAATGAAGAAAATAAAATCTTTTAAAAAAACTTCGACTATACAAACAAATACTATTTCGAGTATTAGATAGATGATATCAGTAAATATGAAATAACCAAAAAAAAAATGAAAGAAAGAAAAAGAAACGAGCTCGTTACTAATTCAAGTGTTACTTGTACTTCAATAAATGAAAGAAGAAGAAGAACAAGAAAAAAAGGAATTCATGGGCACGTACATATCTTGATTGGATGTATGTTTTTTTTCCTTTTCTAATGACTATTCTGATTCGTTATTGTATATATTTCTCGTCAACCAATTGCGAAAAGCAAATAAGAAAAGAATAACATAACTACACCATCATCATCTTGTTTGACTGGCATGTCGAACAACATCATTAAAACTATAGCTCGTTTCTAATAGGTTCGGTTCATCCGAAAGGAGAAGTTGAGAGAGAGAGAGATTTTAATCTCCTTTTTTTTCTTCTTTTTCTCTCTCTCGTTCTTTTTCTTTTCTTGATTATGCATCGCATTCGAACGAATAGCTTGTAGGTTTCTTCTTGCACAAGAGAAAAAAAACGAAGTAATAATACAAACAGAGCAAGAAAGCGACGAGGGGAAGAGAAATATTGTGTTTTCATGCAATAATTGCAACGACAACACAAGCAAAAGTTGTAGTAGTAGTCGCCTTTGAATCTCTAAAACATAATGACAGCAGTAAATCGCATTGGCATGGATTCGGCTACAGCCGATGTTTCCTCATCATTATGGCGCGCTGCCGATACTTCATATGATGGGTAAGTTATAATAAAGAAAAAAAAAATCATTAGAAAACTTCAAAGAAGTAAGATAACAGACAAAGAGAAAAAAAATAGAATCTAGGCTTTTTTTGTCCACACCCCTTTCTTATCAATTCATTTTGTTTTTTAATAGAAGTTTTATCTCACCATGGCGCGACCATCACCATCCACATGAATATAGTCCATTTCGTTTTTCTGATACACATCATCATTATGATCCAACAGCATCTTATTATACCGATGCTGCTACGGCAGCAGCCATCGATTCCTATACGTCATCAGCTGGAACATATTCACCATATATGGTGCATCATCATCATTCGCCTTCGTCATCGGGACCAGCCACTACTAGTTCGCCTTCAATTAAACCCGAAAGAGCCGCTGCTGCCGTCGCCTTACAATCCGCTTTAAATTTACCAACACCAATGAATGTAAATGTTTCGATGAATTTCAATTCGCACAGTGTTCAATATTCATCTGGCTATGGCAATGGTACAAATGGATCAAATTTTATTAATTCACCCTACGATACATTCTATAATCCAACGGGAACTTCTCATTATCCATTTAGCAACCATTCACCTGAAATGAAATCGAATCGTTCAACAAATTATCTACAACCTGATCCCGTTGCAACAAAACAAGCCATGCTTTTATCAGCTGCAGCTGCAGCTAATTGTGATTATAAAGATTTCACGAAATTATGTGATTTCTTCCCAACGCCATCGTCATCGTCGTCGACGCCCATGAATACCAATGAAAAACGAACGTACGGTTTTGATCTCGATTTTTTTCTTTCTTTTTGTATTCGATCTTTTTAGTCATTGGTCAACACCAAAATCATCGTCAACAAATCCTAAAACTAATGAAGGACGAATCAATCGTTGTAGAATATGTGGAAAAGTCTATGCAAGACCCAGTACACTTAAAACTCATTTACGTACACATTCGGGTGAAAAGGTACGAATATTTTAATTATTAACGAAGAAAAATTCACATCTTTCTTTTTTTTTTGGTTCTTATAGCCATATAAATGTGATAAATGTTGTAAAGCATTTACTCAAGCAGCAAATTTAACTGCTCATCTACGAACACATTCAGGAGAAAAACCTTTTTCATGTGATATATGTGGAAGAAAATTTTCTCAAAGTTCATCAGTAACAACGCATATGAGAACACATTCAGGTGAACGACCATATCAATGTAAATATTGTCGAAAAGCATTTTCGGATAGTTCAACATTAACAAAACATATGCGTGTACACAGTGGAGGTAAGAAAATAATATTGATAAATGTTCATTGTTTTTTTTAATCTTAATTTTGTTTTCTTCTGTTATATAGAAAAACCATATGAATGTTCATTATGTCGTCTGCGCTTTTCACAGTCGGGAAATCTTAATCGACATATGAGAATACATATGAATGGTGGTAGTCATCATACGAAATAAATCATGTGACAATATCATCATTTGTCGTTTGTTTTTGTTTTTGTTTTTGTTTGTGAATCTCTTGCCCTATCTCTCTTGTAATAATCATCGTTTTCTCTTCGTTTCTTTTTTTCTTGGGCATTGTCTTTCGTTGCCGCGCGCTGTTTTCATTTACTTTACTCTATTTTTATTTCAACCGTTGCTTTTTTCGTCAATGGAAATCATTTCTATGATAGAGAAAAAGAATATTAATATAAATATATAATTAGAATGAATGTTGATGAGAAGATCAAGGTAGAGAATGAATTATAATTTATTATATATTTTTTGACCAATAGGAATGCATTTGGATTTTAATTGTCAACGAAAGAAGGAGAAAAAAAACAATAGTAATAATAATTGAATATGTGTAGATTTTTTCTTTTCGTTGATCAAGGGGAACAAAATGTAGGATATAATTTGTATAGAGAGCAATCGTACACAATGTATGTAAACAATGTCATACGTTTTGTTATATAATGCGGATTCAGAAGCTGAACAAGCGGGAGTAGTTGATTATGAGTAGGTTGTAGTCGTTCGTGTTTTTACCGTTTTCATTAACAAGAGAAGAAAATTTTCAAGGCACACTTTCGGCTTCTCAATACATACTTATAATTGCAATAGAAGAAGATCAAAGTTTATTCTTGTAATAAAAAAGAAAAAGAAAGAACGAACGAACGGGAGGTTTCATCTTCAAACTTTAAATTGTATTTTTTACACAATCGGCTTCATAGAAGTAGTTTACGTTTTGTTCTTAAAATAATTCCTACAAGAATCTGTTGGAAATAGTGATGAGAAAATTTCTATTACGTTATTAAATCTACAGAATTCGAAATAAACTAATGCTAGATTATAAAAATCTTACTGTATTTTACTTGGTTGATTTGAAACAAAAATGTAGACATGAGTAGTAATACTATACTTCAAAGATTTTTGTCACTTCTGACTACCATGTATATATATATATATATATATAGATGGTATGTGTACAAAAAACCAACGTTACTAATCCTACAAGTATTGACATCATCTATCTTTAGATGAAACATATGCCGCTTTATTTGTGTCTAACTAATGATTATTGCCATTGAACATATCGTTAATGTAGATATAAGTTGGTAAAATAAGATGTTCTACTAAATATTAGGTTATGTGAAAATATGATCCAATAAGTACTGAACTATATATTTTGGTTGATAATGGGGGAAAACATACCAGGTAGAATACTGTGAAGTTTTTTTCTTGTAGAATTCTCTTTATGAAAGTCGGGTGATAACACAATCGTTCTATATTGTTTACGAATATATATGCGACGAACATGAATGTAATGCTTGAAAAAATTTCTCAACACTCAATTAAACTTATATCTTCTAATAGTAATAATAGGGTTTTTTCTCTCATGTCTAAAAAAATGGATGATACAGTGTGTATTTTCTCATTTCTAATAAAATTCTGTTTGAATTATGGCGATTTTTCAAATGCTTTATTTGAGTTTTTTTCATGTGAGATCTATGTACTCATAGTATACCTTTACAGAATTCGATTTCTCTCATGCGGAATATAATTCTACTCTAATACATATAACTATGCTGATGGTTGTTTCACTATTTGTCAAATTTTGAGGAGTGCACTGAATTCGGCGTGGTTAACATTCTGTCGGTCCTCAATTACGCTATTAGATAATTTTGTTTCGCATCAAGACTCTATTGACATCGACAGCGAGCCCTGAAATTAAAATGTATAAATTTATTTTAACAAGAAAGTTAAATTTAGCAAAAAGAATGTTTCAATTTGATCCATGATGTTTTCGCTCATCTCGAAAGAATCAACCATAATTGTAACAAAATGAGTTAACAAAACAAAAGTCTCTTTGGCAATCTTTAATTTGACTTATGACACGAAAAAAATTGTCGAACAAATTTCTCAGACGATATTTTTAACAGATTTTTCTAAATAAGCGAGGATGCACGACGCTTCAATTATTCATTTACGAATATAACTTATTACACCAAAAATTAATTTTCATACTACTGTCTTATTTTTGTTCATAAAATTAAAATTAATCGCTATAAGGCCTCCGTTTACTTACAAGATTTCTGAAGAGATTTTTCGAACTTTATTAAAATGCCAAGAAATTTAACACAGAATATATAGCTTACTAGTCAAATTCATTAATATCATATTGTTCTTTTTAATGCAATTTGAGAAGTTTTGATTTCACTTATTTGAACAAGTTTTTGGCGAATGATAATTCCAAGGGGGAAAACTAATTTCTGATAGTAGAAATCATTGGAAATCACTAGAAATCACCAGAAATCACCAGAAATCAAGAAATCAGTTTTTTGCCCCTTGGATATTATTGAATATTTAGCACCAGCTAATATACTTATATGTTCCAAGTGCATGGCACTAGGTCATTTTAAAAAGCAATGCACTCAAATTAAAGAAACATGTCGTACATGTGGAAATCAAGTTGACGATATGAAAAATCATAGATGTTCTAAAGTAGAAAAATGTGTCCATTGTGAACAAAATCGTAAATGTAGTTCACTCAAGTGTCAGGTGGTAAAATCTTTTCGTGCTGAATTAACTCGTAAAATTTTTCAAGTTAATAATCGATCATCATCGGACTCTCGATTATTGAATAAAAATGTCATTTTTAATTCAACTAATTTCCCACCTCTTCCAGTACCAAAATCTTCAACATTATTATTAAATCCTATGATGGTCAAGCTTGATGAGTTAATTAATAAATTATCAGAAGTGAAGGATCGTCTTGATAATTTTGAAGCTAAACATGATAAATTTGAACAATTTATATTCGATAAAAATCGTTATGATGAAACAGTTATTAAAAACATGAATGATGTCTATAATAATTATATGATCTTAAAAAAAGATGTTGTTCAACAGAATTTATTTATTGAAAGACATGAAAATTTATTTTTCAAATTGTTAATTCCTATGCTTGAAGATGTATTAACATTTATCTCGTCACAAAATCAAAACCAGAAAGGTAATCCATTAGATGCAGATTTTAAATGCCGAATTAATCGCTATTTTATTCAAATAAAGAAAGCTACTGAAGGTAAACCATTTTCAAGCTAATGTCTTGTCACCCTTTGCTCATCCTTTTTTCTCTTGTACTGCTTCTTCTAAACTTAGTAAACGTTGCGAATTTTTAGCTAAAGCCAATGTTTCTCTGCCTTCCTTTGACTTTAATCTTCTATCTGAGATTCTATATGAATGGGAAGGTAGTTTATTTCTTGATTCTTGTCTTTCTTTATAGCAAAACTATGTTCCTTTACATGAAAATTCTTTTCATTCTTCACTTCATGTTTTTTCATTCAATGTTCGAGGACTTGAGCTGAGATGGCAAGAGGTCCTTCTTCTCATATCTTCTTTCAACTTTGATATTCTTATTCTTCTCGAAATCGGTAACATCGAGCTATCTTTTTTTGAGAAAACCTTTAATAATTTTAGAATGTTTTATCAAAAAGGAGAGAATAAAAATGGTGGAGTACTAGTTCTAGTAAGATTATATATTCAAGCAACACGTATAGAATGTAAACTACATAACGTTTGTGTATTAGATATTAAAGGCGAAGAAATATTACGTATTATAGGTGTATATGCACCTAATAGTAAATCTTGGACATGGGAGGATTTATCTCCCTTTCTAACTAAGAAATGAGTTATGTTTGGTGATTTTAATGTTGATATAGTTCAAGATGGTAAAAGAGCAGAGATTTTTCTTGCATGTATAGATACTAATTTTCTTGTTCCATTTACACCTGAATCATCTACTTCTTTACGTTCAAACAGAGTGATTGACTTTGCATTAGCTGCTGGTCTAAGTATCGACATTCAAAGTTACACTGGCAATACAACCAGTGACCATACACCTATCATATCAGTTATTCCGATAAAAATAAAAAATAAAAATGTGGGAAGAAATGTTCGTTGGAAGGTTTTCTCTCTCTTTACAGAATTCTCTTTTTCTTTCTGGGAAGAAATGTGGGATATTTATGATATTGATGTTGCCTACAATAGTTATGATAGATTCTTGTTTCTACTATCTATCCGGTGCACCCTTTTTTTCCGTTAGAAAAATATCGTCCATCTATTCTTGTAGAACTTAGACCATTTTTGTCTTACAGATGCGCTCTTTCTTTTCGTCAAATAAGAACCAAAAGTATTGAACTTAAAAATACGATTTCTTCTTTGAGAAGAATAGCCAAAAAAGAACTTGAGAATTTTTATTCTTTTCAACTTTCTTCTATACTTCATCTTCGTAACACTTCTTCACCTGCAGCTGTTTCATTTTGGCCCAAATGCAAAAAATATCTTAAACCCTCAGCTTCTAATATACACGGTTTTTGTTGCACCATCAGGAAATGTTATCAAGGATGCTAAAGAAATGTCTGAAGTCGCTGCTGACTTTTATGAAAATTTAAAAAAAAATCTAATACAGTAAAACCTCATCCATACACTGATTCTCCATTTATTGACTATGACAATGTTGATGAGCCGATTCCTGAAGTAAAATTAGACGAATTAGAACTCACCGTACAGACAAAACGTAAGAAGAAATCTCTGGATGCTCATGGTATATCCAATTTCATGTTTAACTTCCTTGATCAAGGCCACTGGTCCTTATTTCTTAAATTATTTAATCATTCCTTCCAAACAGCTATTATGCCTAAGGCATGGAAAGATACTAGGATGGTTTTATTAGCTAAAAACGAGCCTATCTGCTCTCCTTCGTTAACTCGTCCTATTTCTCTTATTGATTCATTTCTTAAAGTTTGTGAAAGGGTATTTCTTTCTAGATTTCGTGATGTTCTATTTAGGAGAGGTTGACTACCCAACAATCAGTCGGGTTTCAGAAACGGTTTTCGTCTCCAAACTCGTTTATTGTTATTCTTGGAGGATATATATAGTCTTATGTCTAACAGTACCCCTGTGTGTACCATTTTTATCGATTTTCGTTCTGCCTTCGACCAGTTATGGCACGAAGGTTGTGTGGGCAAATTAAAAAGATTAGGAATTCC
>CAJNYU010001864.1:0-10907 GCA_905331475.1 Rotaria socialis | reverse complement strand
ATTTTGTTTCAGGTCTAACCATTTTGATA
Organism: Rotaria socialis; assembly: GCA_905331475.1. Taxonomy (NCBI): domain Eukaryota; kingdom Metazoa; phylum Rotifera; class Eurotatoria; order Philodinida; family Philodinidae; genus Rotaria; species Rotaria socialis. Next base: position 10,878 of record CAJNYU010001864.1, on the reverse strand, counting down.
ACCCCAAGTGTTCTATTTTAAATATCGTTTCATTTTGTGTGGATGCGGATGTGGGTGTGGGTGTGGGTGTGGGTGTGGATGCGGATGTGGGTAAATAGAAGATCATACACTCATACACCCGCACACCCGCCCACGTCTACCCGATTTTTCCTACAAAAGGGAGATTTCGTACATTGATTTTTCTGTATTTTTTTTCTATTTCTGGTGGAGGAAATTCGATTTAAGGGTGAATGCCCGTCTTGGGAATTTTGGTTCTTCGTTAACGATTTCTGCTTGGCTTTTTGTGAGGTGAATGATTTCTCTTTGGATCGGAACGACTTCTCGATTTTGATGGATATTGTCCAGCCCTTGCCTATCAGAGTTCTGGTTCGGGTATAGAAAGTTGTACCCGCGCCGGACTCCAACTCACATCAGTGATTTTAGCGCCTGATCATGTTGACCGTATTAATTATACTTGAAATTTAGGTATTTTTCAATTGTGAAATATGTTAAAATAATATGATTGTTTTAAAGAAATATGTACTTTAATAAAACGCAAGCAAAAAAGTACAAGGAAAGCATGTGAACTACCCTTTCAAACTCTCATAAATGGCCACATTCGAATTTAAGAAAATCAGAGAAAACAATATTTATTCTCTCGAAAACGAATCATGACTACGAAAACAATTATCAAAAGTTTATTCTTCATCAGAAGAATATTGATCAGCTTCTAAAAGTGCTTGTTCGAATGACAAAATCTCAGGCGATCGTGTAATATTCATATGATTATTGTATATGATTGCAGCAAGAAAATGTGCATCTATGAGGGTGTGGGTGTGTCTTGTTTATATACACCCACACCCTCAAAAAAGGTTACTTCTACGCCGAAATCGTCAAATACTACCCTAAAACATACACGATATGCTGTGATTTCTAGCGGTTATATCAAAAGGGACTTTGGAGCCATCGAATTTCCAATTGAAAAGGATATAGCGCGAACAATCATGCAGCATTTCATTTTGACAATAAAAATCATGCTCATTGAGCCAAAATATTTCCACTTCATAAGAGTACGTCACTTTTCAAAGAATTGCGAAATTAGGGCGGTATTTCTAATTTATTGATAGGAAAAAATTGAGTGTCATAGAAGTTCTTATAGATTGTAATAGAGGGAAAGATGCTACATCGAATAGACCTATTTTCAACAAATGTACACTGAAACTATGTGAACTGTTAAGTCAAAAGATGGTTTTTCAGACTTTCATAGAGGATTGCAAATCTTTCCTAGTATCCGAATACTCCCACAAAATGAAACGATATTTAAAATAGAACACTTGGGGTTATCAAAATGGTTAGACCTGAAACAAAATAGGCACAAACATGTTTTTTCGAAATCCTTGGGATGGATCTCAGGCATAAGAATATGAATTGTGATAAATTATAAAATAAACTTGAGAAAAGTAATCAAACACACAGATCGATTCTCAGGATATTAAAATTAAGTTGAAATTTTTTTACAGCTATGATCGCTATTTCGCAAATTTTAAAAATCCAATGGTTTTTCGCACAAGGCACTTAATCACTTCATTTTAAGTGAATTAAGTGTTAACGCGAAAAGCTTAATACTTAATATTAAATATTAAGTGGCTAATGCAAACATTTTTCTATTAATATCAAGTGTTAAGTTAAAACTTAAAATTTAATATTAAATTAACGTTAAACGCCACTCCTACAGTCAACAGTATTAGTAAAAGTTATGCAAAATAACAGAAAAAAATTCCGTCGAAAAAATTCTGAAGAAATTTTACCACCAATGATAGGCCTCCTTCAATATAAACTAATTATAAATTTTATGACACATAAATGATATTTAGAATATCCACAATCAGTTTTCGAATCATAGGTTAAGTGCGTCATCTACAATTCGAATTGGAGCCATCTATCATTGGGCTATATACCACTATAGGAAAATATTCAAGTTGCACTCATCACTATTTAGCAAATTTACTTAATATTTAGCGTTTTAAATACAGCTACGATCCACTAAAATCGATTGTTCGAGCAAAATTTAGTCGCAAATGCAGTAATTAGAAATAATCGATTGATCATCACCCAATTCGATTGTAAAAGATTGGGGCGATTTCAGTCGATTGTAGAATTAAAATCAGATTCAACTGCAGTAATTAGGTTCGAGAAACCGGATTTGCTCAACCATAATCAAAAATAGTCACGATTTTTGTGAGGGATATTTTTCACTGGGTTTTGTGCTTTTTTCTTAGAAAATTGTTAGCACAAAGTAAGTTTTTGCAGTAGAAGTGAAATTATTTGAATTTCCAAAATTTATTCAAAATTAAATTACGCCTTGAAAAATTTTCTTGGTGTTTGACTAATATTCGAATTCGGATAAGACAAATTCTTCTCTGTTCGTTGCTTGGAATTTTTATTTCACATTGAGTTTTCCCTTAAACAGCATGTTATTCTGCTATACCAGATGAGCTGCAATGCGATTTGTCTTTGGTCGCATTCTCTCTGAAAAATTGATACAAACCGCAATAATTGTTTACTAGAAAGCATTGCACAATTTGAAAATAAGCACAAACATGAAGAGTAAATGTTTGATATCAAACAGCATGTAATAAAATTGATAAAAACCATAGAAATGAGTTATAATTAGTATAATGAACATCAATTCGAAATATACTATTTGCCGAAACGCTTTTTCATTTATATTGTTACATTCGGATGATGTTCTGAGAAAAGCATATGAAAAAATTCACTCGGCATGTGTAAGTAAGTGAGCTTCTCAATATTTTCAGTTTTACGATCCCACGCTTATTTCTCTATGAGTGATTGTTATTATCATACTTAAACTTGCATTATGCCAATTAATTATCGGAAATAAAAGATGCTAAAACTCAAGCTAGTGTAGCTAGCATCTGTCTACCATTTTGTACTTGTCCAGCGTCTGGTTGATAAGCGCACTGACTGCGAATTTAAAGAGGAAAATAATATATAATGAAAGTTAACATGATATTCGGGTATTCTCTGTCTTGATTGAATTCCCGGCTTTTGTTGGGTTTTCACTAGGTTGTGTTGGATGAGGTGTGGGTGTAATTGTTAATTTGGAACTTTTCCACATGCCCATTCACACCCACACCCAGGTTTTCATTAGGTCGCTAATGACTATATATATATATGAGTACAATAGATCCGAAATGGCTCTTGTGGACATCATAATGTTGAACAAAACATTCTTCTAGCATTCAGATTAGAGTTCGAGATAACAATTAAGGGATAGATTATACGCTAAAATTTTCATGGAATTTAGCGATTTTCAACTTGCCGAATGATCTTTCTCTTACAGACATTGGCTCTGAACATATAGCTGGTCAGCCTACACGAGTGTCATTCGCCGAAAACCCTCCGCGAATAGTATGATTAAGATAGGGCATTATGGAATAGATTCGATCATAAACTTTTCATGGAGATGTAAGCATTCGTTAAGCTCGGACAACGTATCAAACTTCATTCACTTTGTCTGGTACCAACTTGTATCGATAATACCATAATAGAGACATTTTCCCTTTTCTCTTGCTTTCCTTCCTGTTTATTAACAAATTAAGTTGGAACGGTACAAGATTACAGATGAAATGGAAATCCTAGTATTCTTAATGATGGTGATGATGACGATAATGATGCTCGCTTTGTCCAGCTGTGTATTCGTTGTATGGTTGTTGCTGTTGAATGGCTCCACCACCAAATTGATTAGCTGTATAACCGTACCCTCCTTGCTGCTGGTAAACACCAGCACCGGGTCCATATTGATCACCTTGCCAGTTAAATGTGCCATTCGGTCCATACTGCTCGTGGGCAATATGATGGGCTTGCTGCTTAGCGAGATGTTTCAGTTTTTCGCGATCCAGAAAGTCGAGTCCCTTTGTCTCGATTAGTTTGTCAACTTCGGCGGCGGCAAAACCAGCGAGCATCTCTTTCATAAGTGGGTGCGACACGTGCTGGCCTGTACGACGCACGTGATCTTCATAGGCCTTCATAGCTAAATAAACAGATAGATAAGGGCATTTTTTGTGAATCTGGAATGTCCAATAACATAAGTGGTCGATTATTTTTGGTGTAAATCAAATCGAATATGATTCTCTCATGTTTCATTCGATTCCTCGCTTAGAGGAACATTGAACTGCTGTGAGTATCGCTAGAGAAACGTTTTGCCAATTTTCTTTTGTTAAAAGTCTTACAAACTACAAAAAACCATTCGTTTCTCAGTTTTTGCCAACTTTTAATATCATAATAGAGCACGTGGAGGTCAATCAGCAAAAAGATTGACAAATCATGTTACGGGCCTGCCCTCTCATATTCTAATATCATTTCTGTTTCACCGATGTGACGTCATTCTTTACGTATTCAGATATATCTCTTTCTTCGGTGCAATATCTTTCGATCACATTATCTTCGTTTTCTTGTATTCGTTTTCTCTTTCATTTACCCTGGACGTGCAGAACGGACATATATATGTGTGTTTCTTTCTGTTCTAGCTGGTCTGATGTAGTGTAGTCGTTGTGTGTATGTGTATCCATACGTGTTAAGTAGTGATTTAGTAAGTGACGGGGAGAATAATATCTTCCCCTAATAGATCATATTCAAGTAAAGGGTATGAGAAGTTTCAATGCTGCTACCTGACCGTTTTGATTTCGCGATCAACTATAGTTTTTGGAATAATGTACTGCTCTGAGACGATGTGTAGTTAACTTTGTCAAATATGTTGAAGATTAAACTTAATTTCCCGCAAAAAAATACCGATCAAAGAAAGCAGGATATTGCCAATATCTCTTCGTGAAGTAAATCGTTCAATTCGAAACTTTCATTCTTTCTTTCTTCTCTGTTATGTTCTCTCTAAATATTCAAAAATTGAAATATCACAAGAGATTTTTCGTCAAATTTTTCTCATGATATTGTCTTTCACTTAAATTACATAATCTATGAAACCGAAATAAGTTGCAAAGTTGCTATACCTCTCGGCTTATCGTATGGCACGTATTCAAACAGTTCATTTTAATTTTAAAACACTCAATCAATAGAGGGCACTCGCAAAAATTCGAAATAGTAGTAGATGATACTTGTTACCTCAAGAACAGATCTCAGTTTTTTGAGTGGGTAGCGCTCGATTCAGATTAATGCGTTCTATCGGATGATATATAATATATTCTGTTTCATCGATATGTTTGAAGAGTGTTTTTGAGAAATATGCTGAAGATCTTTGATGTGCTATAGGCCTATTTGGAATTTTCGAACAGAGTAGAATCAAATGTAGAGAGAGTGAGAATTTGTTGGGTGTTAAAAAATGTTCTATCGCATTGCATGCCGGATTGTCTATGTGAACACTTTCAATCGGCAAGTAGGTCATCAGGAGTAACTATATAATAATATAGCCTCTTTAGCAGCTCTAACGTAAGAATCCTCTGAATCAAGCTGTTTTTGCCTTACATGCTAATATAGAGAGTATGATTGGACGAAATCGTCACAAAAATTGTCGATCATTCAGCTTAATATCCGTGAACAGTACACCGGCACCAGTCTGGCTTCGATATACTCAATAGGTTTTACCTATAGGATGGATGATGCCATAGATGTTACATTTATGATAAGAAGATATTCCACGTCACAGATAAAAGGAGAAAATGCTACCTTCAGATTTGACTCAGCCCGATGTATGATTTCTAAGGCTGGTATTTCAAAGGATTTTTTCTTTATTGTTCAGTTTTATTTAAGAAAAAATCATGGATAGCAAGTGCTATGTCCCAAACGACAACTCACTTTATTCAGGCTGACATGAGATGGAAAGAATAAGAGCCTCACCTGCAAAGCCTGCAGCTGCGCTCACCAGCTCATGAGTCAACGAAGATTTGTGATGATCATGTTGTTGGTCGTTCCGGTAGCGTTCATTACTGTAGACCTGTTCATGGGCCTTCTTGCTGTCGCTCATACCAAAAAGTTTGTGCAAAAATGCCATCGTAACTATCAACGTTTATATCTCGTACTTAGTACTCGTCTAATAAATGAAGACTACTTATATATTTTATTTTGATGGCGCGCAAATAGAGAGAAAAAACAACAGCGTATTCGATGCATAAATAAAAAGCTGTCACTCACTCGCTCACTCATTCACTCACTGACTCATTGTGAATCACGTTTGTCGTTCTGTTTCCCCCGCACACTGCCGACACGAAAGAAAAATCTTCCGTTTACTTTTCTCGGGATGTAAGTAAACAAAAGAAAAGGAGAATAGCAGCAATTCTAGCAGAAAATCGATGGCATCATAGGTGAACTACAGAAGCATCAAAGTGCCAATTTGGGTGTGAGTGTGGTTGGATATATGGCTAGCAGTTGATAGAAGATCTAATCCCACACCCACACCCTTTCTTTTGATATTATTTCGTTTCTGCTGTTTTAATTTGTGCCAAAATTATATCATTCGATGTAGAAACTGATTAGTGTTCTTATTTTACTCTGTATTAAATTAAACTAAGCTACCCAGTTGTATATAAATTCGAAGCATAACAGTAGAAACATAGCATTTTTCATACTTGATCATATTCATCTACCACTCTCTTCTCAAGCGTCGAACAGCAACGGACGATAATGCAGAACATCAGCCAAATGGTTTGTTTGATCGTCCTCTTCGTATTGGTGAGAACAATCTGGATGACACACGGCGCGATAATTCAACCTTCGAGCGACAAAAGCCTTCTTCGTCATTTAATCAAAAAGCGTATAGCTTTTCCTATTCCTCCTTGTGCTCCGGGTGGTTCTATTAATCATATTCATTGCTGTCCTCCTGGTTGTGCTGGCGGGGTTCGTTTTAATGGTATTGCTAGTCCTAGTTGTAGTACTAATGGTGATTGTTACACTTGTGGTAGTTATTGTTTTACCTGTTATATTCTGCTTACGATGCGTGTATTGCTTCTTGTAGTGCTACTTGTGGTACTGCTGGTTGTACTCCTTCTTATTCTTGTGCTGCTAAATGAGCCAGGTATTTCCTGTCGCCAGAGAACCCTGATGGAAACTAATCGCGAGAGTCAGCGATAGACGAAAATTCTCCGAAAAGTGGGTAAAAAATGTATGATTCTGTGCATCCATTTTTCTCTTTCTCGTATTATATGAACTGTACATTCCATCATTCGTGTATTCTTCTTTGATTTTATATCTTTTCTATTTCCTATTTGTTATATAAGGACCAGCCATCTATATAGAATTGATGGCAGACCCTAACACCCCCCCCACACTAGGTTACACAAGCATATCGGCAGATATTAATTGTTCATATAATTTTTTATCACTTTCTTGAGGGTGTGGGGTGTGGGTGTGACTGAGAATAAGAATACCGATATCCATACCCACACCCACATCCGCGAGGTTATGTGCGGTCCTTTTCATATGGGAATGAAGAAAAAGACAAACTGTACGCTTCTTAGTAATATGAAGAATGATACCAAAATGGTATTGGTGTTTTTATATTCCTAAGTATAATTTCGATGATTTCGTCTGATTTTAGTTATTGAAATTAGGTATTCTTCCTTCTACTCTTGTTTTAGCGCGAAATATTTTGGACTGTGGTGTCATGAAGGTACAAGATCTACTCATAATGTTGCTGGTATTCAAATGGCAAGTACTGGTCAAAGAATATACGCCAAAAGAAGGCTCCAGAAAGTCAGATGTAAAAATGTCACTGAACGATAATTTCACAATCACCGCTTTCAACTCTGAGAAATTCTATGTACTTTATTGCGTGTCGAATAATTCGATAAAAACATATTATAAGATAAATTATCGCGAAGATGACGTCTATGTCTACAGTCTCTCTGTACTGAAAAATAAATCTGATCCAATTATGTCATTTTTACAAGTCGTCAAGGATATCAAGTCGAATCGATATTAACTTATCCGAGTTTCACAACAGTGTAAATTATCAATGTCGCAAGAGCATTGACAAGGTATTGAATAATATTGGTCAAGAACACATTTTAATCAAAGTTGATATACAAGAAAAGTATGCTTACGGTTTTGCTGATTCATTTATACTTTCATATACTTTATTGGCAAATGAACTCTACCAGAACAACAAAACAAATGTTGTACATTGTGATGGAGATAATGGACCATTTATCCCTCATGCAGCTGATCTAAACAATATCTTAAACTCTGAAAACATTGGCTACAATCACGAATCTATAATGTCAACTTCAATTGATCATTTTGGGATGATGGCAGAGGTTGGGCAAGCACAATTGGACACAGTGACGATTACCTTTATAAATGACAGCAATACACCTACAAACATTTCTGAAATGTACCAAATAGTTGAAGATGTGAAATTGATTGACTTTGGACGTTCAGTAGCTTGGCTCGACGATAAGGGAACACTCGCTGTACTCATTGCCAAGTCGGGAAATCGTAGTGGACTATGGGGACGCTCCTACCTTTTTATCCTGGTACACGCACGCAACTTATTAATCCTTCGTGACGACGGCAAACTTATACATATTCCATCGACTGATCCTGGTTTCTGCTCTATGGAACATTTGGAAGTCTCTGAAGTTTACCGCGAATTGTTAACTTGTCTCGATAGTGATATATGTGCTTCGCTTTCCGTGGCTTCCCTTCGCAAGGGTTCTTCAACGAAAGAATCCACTTCGATGGTTTACTCTTTTTTATCGAAACGATGCGTGAGTGGAACCTACAAGAGTACAACCGGCTTTGGCCCCTGTACAGTCTGTCCATCAGGAACAACAAATCCGGGAGGTAATAAGTCATCTGATTGTCAACCATGCAAGCCGGTAGAATTCTGTTCGCTGGGTGCTAGTAGTGAAGTCAATGTCACTGTGTTTAATTCTACTACGCAAGTATTCAACTATCCAGATTCGCCTATTACCGACAACTATGATGATGTATTGCTACTTAACTTCATTCCTAGTACATGGACAGCTGGTTGCGTCTTATCTTCACCTCTCTTCGTTGCTGTTCTATTCATAATACTTTCTTTCATAATATTGCTCATTATATTAACCATTAAAAAACGACAACCGACTTCATTTGACACTCATCGGGAACGGGCAAAACGCATTCTCAAGCACACTGACCTTATCGGAGAAGAAGAACGCTTGGTTGGTGGTCTCGCATCGATTGCCATTTTTCCAATTATCATATATTCTATCGTTTTTGCCGTCTATTATTTTTTTTCATATTCCTCCGACAGCACATGAATTCGTGAAGCATGTAACGACAGTCTACGAAATACGAAATTTGATAATGCTTTGCAAACTGTAACGATTTAAACAATAATTTCACAGCATCATTCAGTTTTCAAGTACCCACTCATACTTCTACTGTTCAAGTCACTATCAACGGACCCTATTTTATTGGGGCTATTCGACTTTGTCTGCATGGATTACCAAAATTCGAAACGGAATTTGGCAACCAACACTAATCAAGATATTCAACAACAGTATTGCGCGAAGAATACTATAAAAACTCCAGAAGAGTCAGCAATTATTGAATATTCGGAGCCCCCTCGTTATCTATCGACTGGTGAGTGATAATCCTTGTTATATAAGTTGTGTCAGACAATATGAGATGTAATTGCAAAATCAGAAATTGGTTCCAATAAAAAGTAACAGTTCTCATAAGATTTTCTTCGCCATTATTTGATTAATGATGAATCAATGAAGAGTTGATCATTGTTCAGAATACTTTTTAATCTCTCTATCTACATTATGGCTTTCATTTCGCTAAAAGGTGCAGTTAACTTTAGGGTAATTCAACAAGTCAATTTAAAACTATTAGTAATCTAAATCACCTGAAATATTTAAAAAATATCATGTTTTCTCAGAGTTTGACAATTTAAAACATCGAAGCTCATATTGGATGCATGTTTTATGTACAAAAACTTACCAGAACCTGGAATCGTATAAGATTTCTAAAATTTCATCAAATTTTTTTATGAGTTCCCAAATTTTCCCTTCTTAATACTTGAAAAAATATAATCAATTATTGTTCTTGTAGCTCAGCCTCCTTTTTCGTTGACAACACCATCAACCACCCAATCTATTCTATCATCTGATTATTTGACTGTTTCGTGTCCACGTTCATACTTTGACAAACGGTTCAACATGTATGCCGAGAAATCAAAACGCTGAATTAAATCCACAAATTAGGTATCTCCAGCAATGCCAAACTAATACTGGCCATGATGATTAGGAATGAAGACGAGACGATGCTGCTAAGTTGTCGCTCTTTGTCAAGAACAACAATGATACAGACAACTATTTCGTGAAAGAATCAGCCAATTAACACGAAGTATATTCATATCTATTAAGACAATTATAACTAATGCAAAACAACCAATAGAGTTAGACATTACCCTTTTTCGGTTTTTCTCTGTTTGATCAGTATATTTTTATGTTGGTGATACTAGAATAGCAACAGCATTTACTTACTCCTTCTTGTAATTCATTTCATCTGAATTACTTTGTAATTCACTTGCGTCATCCAGTGTGATATTGGATAACAAACAGAACCACTGTTACACTGGGGATGGCGAACACATTTGTGATCAGGTTTTTCACAAGTATTACCAGGGGTTTGACATGGATCGAGACGAGAACATGCCACCCAAAGAAAACCACAAATACCACTTTTATCAGAAGTTGTCAAAGGAAAACAACCACAATCTTTATTAGTAGAACATTCACTATATTGAGATGCTTCACGGCATGTTTCTGAAGATATATATGAACTAAATAGAAAATAAAATACGTATAATAACTACATTATTAAATGAAAAATAGTTTCATGTAGTATGCACTCTATAACAACAATCAAACTTAC